>ML808009.1:95814-107362 GCA_009831015.1 Picea engelmannii
ATCATTATGTTGGATATATATAGTGAATCATTTGGTTTGATGTGACCACATGCTACAACATCCTTCTACATTGTATATTCATTTTAATCTTGGGAGTATCACCTACAACCATACTTGTATGGGTAGAAACTACTTTATATGTTGAATCGTTGTGTAATCACTCCACTCCAACCATTATAATCACCTACCACCATGTATGCTCCCACCTATGTGTTGTATATATTGATCAGACTCACACAAATAACTGAACTAAAATTCAGATAATGACTCACGGATTTTGTGGTGGGAAGAACAAGGTACTAGAATTGGAGAGTTTTGGGTCCATAGATATATAAAGAGAGTATGTTTTTTGAGTTTATATATTCAAAAACAAATGTTAATATGTATATGGTAATAGAATTGGAGTGTTCTGGTTTCATAATTGAGTATTGGCCTTGGTATCGCTATACAAATAAGCCAAGTCTTGAACTCAAATTTGAATAGAACGTATTCATATTTATTGGAGAAGAGCAAGTAGAGGAGCTTGTAGTCAACTTGATAGAGGAACAATTATTTTAATTCTATAAAATCGTCTATGTTGATGACATGGATGGGGCATAGGCCTACCATTTATGGATTAAACAGAGGTAAGCCATAAATTATTAAGTTTTAATGATACAAGGAAAAATAAAGTGCAATATTTTTTGAAATTCCTTCAAAAAAAACTTTAGAAAGGTTTAATTTAAATAAAAGAAGGGTCTTTGTAAGTCTTCTTGTCCCCTATCAATTAAAGATTGGCGGTCGAGACAATGTGACGACAATCCAAAGGCTTATTCTAAAAACAATTAGATAAAGTGCATATAACTTAGATTAAGTAGGTAAAGAATGACTTTAGGTAGTAGATTTGGCATATAGATGGAAGCATTTTTATTGGAAGGATATTCATTTAGGAAGGAGTACTAAAACAAAATGATCTTTACCCATACAATAAAACAATGGACATTCACTAGCGGCTTAAAATTCGACATGTATAATAGCAACATTAAACCACAATTTAATGAGAAGTCAATTCAAATTTGAGAAACAACAAAAATATAATTCACTCTAATGCAAACCAAGTTCATATTAAATATCCACAAACAAATAATATTCACATAGTGTACATACTTGAATAAACCAAACAAAAAACATTCAATGACAACTCAAACATCATACTATTGACAATGCTCATTGTGTGTGTGTGTGTGTGTGTGTGTGTGTGTGTGTGTTTCCCAAGAAAAACCTCATAGTATCCCTCCTCTTCCTCATAATATTTTGAACCAGTTTGGATTACTCACCAACCACAATAGTTGTTGGTAACCCCAATAGACTTGACAAAATTTGAACATGTGACCTATGGCCTCCTCATTGACAACATAGCTCGAGAAAATGGTTCAACCAATTAAGCTAACTCTCATGGATAAACACACACACAAGGGTCAACTTAATCGATTGAGACATTCACCTACTAGCACATTGTTGATGGAGAGGCCATAGGTCACAGATTCATATCTAGTCAAGTCCTCTAGGGTTACCAATCACTATTATGGTTGGTGGTTGATTTCCCCTCTATCTAAATATTACAAGGAGGATGAGAGGATCCTATGAGATTTTCTTTGAAAAAAATATGTAACTTATATAGAAAAACAACATAATTGTAAAAATGTCCACAAGCTAGGGTACAAGTTTTTTTTATTTTCATATCAACACGACAAACTTGGATACAAGTTTTTTTTTATTTTCATATCAACATGACAAGCTAGATTACAAGTTTTTTTTTTTTTTTTGTCATATCAACATGAGTTTTTCATTTTCATGTAAACATGATTTTGAATATGTCCACAGTGACCCATGCTTTGGCATGATTTCATATTCTTTGTGCATTAACTTCCCTTTATAGTGCCTGACCCACTATCTTAGACCCTTGTTTCTATTACACTCCAGTTCCTCTCCTCTTGGTGCTTATTCTACACACAATCTTCTATACTCACTTATTCATTAATTCCCTTTATGTTAATACGTGCCACTTCCTTTTTCCATAGTTTAGATATCTATGCATCATTCATTGACCCAAAAAAAAGTTCACAATTATATGTGGTTTAACATTCAAATAAAATCGTTCATTGACCAAAAAAAGTTATTGTGGTTTAACATTCAAATAAAATCATTCATTAACCAAAAAAAAGTTCACAATTATATGTGGTTTAACATTCAAATAAAATTATATCATGCAAAATCTCACTTGTTAGTGCTTTCCTCGTAGTGCATCAAACTTTATGAATCAAAAATTCACAATTATATGTGGTTTAACATTCAAATAAAATTATATCATGCAAAATCTCACTTGTTAGTGCTTTCCTCGTAGTGCATCAAACTTTATGAATCATTTTAAGAAGGCACATTATGTCCAACTATAGAAAATGTGTTCCATTTGACAATGCCATACAATAGTTTTAATGTATTTCTAATATGTTGAATAACATGTGACGTACTAGTGCTCTATAGATGCAAAAAGTGCACCATTGCATGGTGTTCACTATTTAAATGAAATTATGCCATGTAATAATGCACTCATTGATGCAACAAATATAACAAATATAGTGTGCAAATTTTGTAAATATATATTGTAACCATTGGTGAAACAAATAGAGTGTGCAAATTTTGTGAATATATATTGTAACCATTGGTGTAACAAATATAGTGTGCAAATTTTGTGAATATATATATTGTAACCAACCGAAGAGAGGGCATGGAATTAAGTAGTGTCATACAATGTTTTCATGAGTTTGTAGTATGTTAAGTAACATGCAACATAATGGTGTTTTATAGGACAAAAATGTTTGAGCTATATCAATTGCAGATTCGAATATCCAACGGGTATGGAGCAAAGTCAACAACTGACTTTTTTCCATGCCTATTGGATACCCCCAATCTGCAATCAAGATAAGGATGCCCAACAAAAACATGCATCACCACAAGTGGTTCTCTATTCAAATGAAATTATGTCACATAATGTTGTGCTCATTGATGCACTATTTTCAATTTTCTTTATGAATGTGCACTACAATGTGTCATACAGTGGTTCATACAACATTCTAGTTAAAATTAAAACCCCCACATCAAGCATGCCCAAACACACTTGTAGGAAATTATAAAACTCAATTTTACTACACAAATTGCTTTTTATGCCACCGGGACCAATTGGTCATGTGTCCCTGAATGGATTTGGGATGCTAGTTGCAACTTGCCATAAAATGAAATTTGTGACTTGGATAAACATATTATTAATTGCATTGGACTCATGAAATCGTATTATAGTTAGTGGAAATCATGTCTCGTGTGTATGTGGCTTGTATCTTGTTTTATTGGACAATTCTTGAACTAGGGTTTTTCTCTAGGGAATGTTTGGCCTCTATGGGGATCTATGGTGCCATTAGTATGTTTTTCACTATAAAAATGGGTCTCGGTGACTATGCCATGGTTGGAGGAGGAAAATAAGGGCCTTAGGTCCAAAACAAAGCTTCTCAAGCTTAGTGATCTTGAATAAGGGCTTGAACAACCACATAGATCCTCTCTAAGATATATATGGCCTTTGGGTCGGATATGGGTGCCATTAGGATTTTTCCCACAACACATATGGTAGTCAAAGGATTGTACCATGATCGGGGAGGAAAACAAGGGTCGCATGCCCTAAATGAATCTCTCTCATGCTTAATGGTCATGAACAAGGCATTCGGCAGGGAATATGGGAACCATTAGTGTGTTTTGCATAACAAGAATGGGTCTCAAGACCCCTACTACAATTGGCGAGGAAAACAACGGCCTTCGGCCCTAAAACAATATTCTCAAGCTCGATGGCCATGAACAAAGCCTTGAACCATGACATAGATCCTTTCCAAGAGACCTTTCATCTTGGGTGGGATATGGGTGCCATTCATATGTTTTGAGCACTATATTAACATCTTGAGGCCTTTGGGTTGGACCTCTTTGTCATTAGGAGGTTTTATGCACCATGATGCACTTGACCTTGAACATGGTTAGGGAAGGAACAAAATGTGCTAAGACCCTATTTGAATCTTCTTAGGATCAAGCTTCTTGTAGTAGCCCTCTATGTAGGGGATCTTTGGTCTTTGTGGGGTATATTTGGCACCATTATTATGTTTTTCACAATAAAAATGAGTCTCGAGGCCTATACCATGGCTAGGGGAGGAAAAAATGAACTTATGTCCAAAACAAATCTTCTCGAGATTAAGGGCCATGAACTAGGACTCAAACAATCACATCAGTCATTTCTAAGGGATATTTAGCCTTAGGGTGAGATATGGGTGACATTAGGATTTGTTTCACAACACATAAGGGATTCAAGATTTGTACCATGGTTGGGGGAGGAAAGCAAGAACCTTAGGCCTTAAACAAATATTTCTCATGCTTAGTGGCAATGAACAAGGCCTGCAACTATGAATATGGGAACCATTAGTGTCATTTTCACATTAATAATGGATCAAGACCCCTACCATGACTGAGGGAGGAAAGCAAGGGCCTTAGGCCCTAAACAAATTTTGTCAATCTTAATGTCCATGAATAAATCTATCATAGGTAATGGGTATAAGGGGTATGTTCTATGATACCATGGGCATTGGGCAAAGGGGAAAGAATATTATGAACCCCCATTTCAACATATGTAATCTCTGCAAAGGTTGGCTTGATTGGGATCTCTTTAGGGGATTTAAGCTTAGATTCTTGAATAGATTATTCGAGAATATAGAAGGTTCTTAATGTTATCAATATATAATTATATCAATCTCCTTGTGAATGGAATTCAATGATATTATCAGTGATACCATGTGGGAAGTGGAGTTACCCCACTCCTGGGGCTATGGTTGGTTGACTTATCCCCCTTAATCAAGAGCGTTGCACTTTCTCTTAGACTTGACTAAGCATCGATGGATATTTTGATAGAAGAAATTATATGATAACAAAAGGACTAGATCAAGCCCGATGAGTTGAAATTGAACCTCTTGTTGTGTTTCTCATTGTTCTTCTTTGATGATTCAATTTGTTTGTTCAACTGCACCATTTTTGCAACACTATGAACAAGATTGATTTCATGATACTTTTTTTAAGATCTGAGAGTTAGATATGAGAGAGAGAGGCACATAGGAGTGCTAATCTCTTGGAGTTTATCATGTTCAAGGTGTTAGTGTTGTGAGTAAAAGGACATATTTGTAATCCTTTTGTTAATTTTTACTCGCAATAGTGTGTAAGAGATTTAGAATGTGTACATGTGTTCTTGTAACAAGTGTGCATCCCTTAAATTCAAAATTTCCTTGTGAGGATAGAGAATTCCAAATTAAGTGTTTACTCACTTGGTTTCCTTGGATTTAGGTTCAGTATGACAAATGTGGTGGTTAACCTCCATTTTTCAAATGTTCTCAATATCTTCATTTTTCATATTATTTTTAAATAGTCTACACAAATATATTGGTTATGACATATATAATCTTAAAATAGAGACATATTTGCCCTTCCTACTATAATTTTTTATAACCTTACCCATTTAATTTTTTATAAGTTGCACAAGTACATACCAAGATTACAATCTAAGAAAAATAAATTTGTTTGATTATGTTAAGACCCTCAAACCCTACACTAACTCTTAAATGGTATAATGACTTTCATAATGTTAAAAAAATATAAAATTAACTTCTTCTTTTTTTGAAAAAATAGTTGTGTACAATAGGAAAATGTTTTCTAGTTGTGCACATAAACAAAGTATTCTATACAATTGTACAAATTAATTTAAGGAAATTCCACATTTAGGTACTCAACACTTCATTAATAGAAATATATGCACTAGGTAAAATAACATACCACTATTAGAAAAACTTGAATTTCACATACTCGTACAAAAATTCCATAAATAAAATTATATACTCCATAAGATAATTATATTTTCTACCTTTCATCTTCTTACACTATATTCACATTCTATTTCCTATTTCCTACCTTATCCCTCTTAACTTCTTAAGATCACAAATATGAATTCAAACATGTTTTTTTAACACTCCCTTAATTTTCAACTAAATCCTAACCACGCATTTTCCAAAAAATCCTAACCACATTCTTGTAAAATAAATCTCCTTCATGTCTTTCACAGTAAGAACTACATTCTTATATAATGCATCTCCTCCACATTAAAGGAAAGTTTAACATTTTGCATCTACACTACTTAATGTCCACATTCCTTTCAGCCATTTCTTAGAAAATAAATTCCCCATTCCTTTTAGTGGTTTCTTAGAAAAGAAATTCCACATTCCTTTTGTCTTTACTGTTAATTAGAAATGCTACTGACGTTTGGATTTAAATGTATTAAATGATTGAAATTGGATTTAAATGATTGAAAGCTTTAATGATGGTCGGGGTCGCCCTTTGTCCTTTAAAATTTTTGAACACAATTTTGTTTGGCCAACTTTGGCTATACACCTCTTTGCCCCAAAGCATTGATCCATTTAATGATGGTTGGGGTCGTCTCTTGTCGTTTACATTTTTTAAACACAATTTTGTTTGGCCAGCTTGGGTTATACACTTCTGTGCACAAAGCATTGATCCATATAATTTATTTGTTAAAAAAAATTGAAGATGTGTAAATCTATTTTAATTCTACATTTAATATGTAGATAGATAATATGTAGATAGAGGGATCAAATTGTGGAGGTTTCAAACCTTTTTTTAATTTTTTTAATCAAAAGAAGTTTTCACTTCAATAAATTTAATTAATATGATAAATTTGGAGTTAAGATGGATCTACACTACACTTCTTTTATATATAGAGTGGGTCTAACTGTTAAGAATATGTATTTCCTTATAAGAGGTCGGGGTATGGTATGTATACTTTTGTAGACTTGAGGAGTCAAATTACCACCCTAGGCTTTAGGAGTCAAATCTTTATGTGGAAGGAGTCCATTGTCCCACAAATAAGGAGATCCCATACACCAATTTGTTGTTTGACTTGATCATAACCTTAGAATTTAAAAAAATATATATTATTATTATTCTATAAAAATATTTTACTTAAAATGAAGATTAAAATAAATTTGTGTAATTAATATTTTTTTAAATGTAACATCTCAAATTAAAAAAAAAAAAATCACTTTAAAAAACACTGAAATAATTCACATTGAAATATTTTTATTATAAAATATTTCAATGTGAATTAACATTCAATCTGCGCAACCCCCCACCCAGTTCCTCATCTCACTTATAGAGTTCATTAAATATAATAAAAAAATTAACATGTTCGATTTCGGATCTGATTTGTATAAAAATCTTGATTTTTCGTAGCCTGCGCCAAGAGTGATCTCATTTCTCCAATCTCCAAGCTGAAATTTATTCTAGGTTTCATAGTCTCTTAAGATGTGAATGCAATATTCTGAATAATGGTGCTTGTGCATATTTTGTTGTTTCGTCCCATCAATATTGTTCAGGTTTTATGAAGTTTGTCTTTTGTTTTTTGTGTTTACTTGTTTATCATGTTAAAAAATATATATATTTTATAATTAATAGTATAATTTTATTATTTTTTTAAATTTGAATTTATTTTATTTTATTAAATTGTTAAATTTATTTTATTTTATTTATTTTAAAGAATTATAAGTAATTATTTATCTTCTTAAATTTGGATAGATTAATTTTGTTTTAGTGGATTTTAATCATCATCATCAAATTGTTAAATTTATTTTATTTTATAACTATTAATATAATTTTTTTATTTTTTTTGTAATATTAATAATTTTAATTTATTATTTCTTTTAACAACATAATTTTCATTTTTTTAAGTTTTATTATTTTGTTTAAAAATATTATATCGATTATAATTTTATATTTTTAATTATTTTTAAATATTAATAATTTTAATATATTTTAATTTGTTATTTCCTTTAACACCATAAAAATGTTCTTATATTTTTTATTTTTAACTTTTTATATATTAAACTTCAACATAAAAATATTCTTATATATTTTCACTTTTATTTTATTTTTTATATATTAAACTTCAACCAAGAAGATAAACCATGACAATGTTGAATTTTAAGGTTAGGTGCAAATTATTATGCTTCTACTTATAAATAATTATTGATTCATTGGGAAAGTGATTCTTGCTTTATGTTGGAACTCTTTATTTTGAAGGTTTTTACTTTTGTGTTTTTTTTCTTTCTTTTTATTCTTGGAATTAGATTTAGATATGGTATTGTTGTGATGATGATGATGATGAGCATTCAGTAAGATCTAATTGGTCTATTGAACCTTAAGAGGGTAAGTGATTACTTGTGAATCTTTAGAATTTTGTTTATGTGCTAGAAAAGCATTAGTTCATATGATTTATCTTATTCAAGAGGGAGAAAAATAATGTAAATATTAAAGTTTGCTAGTTTTGATATTTTTTGCACTTTAAATATTGTGTTCTTGTTTCTAAAACGCCATGGAATGAAAGAGTGTGTCATCTTTGTGACACTAAGAAGGTTGAAGATGAAAATCAATTTCTCTTAGATTGTCCACCCTATACCCATATTAGATCTCATTTTCAAATATTTGTCACACTATCAATCTTCCTAACCTCTTAACTCAACAAAAGTATGGTGATCTTGGAAAGCTTCTCTTAATGTTTTTCGAGCACATAAACAAAATTTTAAAGAATCACAAGTAATCATTTACCCTCTTAAGGTGTGATAGACCAATTCGGTCTTAGTGGATGTTAATCATCATCATCATCACCTATAATAATAATAATAATAATAATAATAATAATATAATTTTTGTAAAGTCTTCCTTCCATACAAAGCCTCAAAATAAATAAATAATCTATTCATCTTCTACTGAAATAAATTCAATTTAGTTCAAGGTTTTACTTTCATGATTTTCTTTATACTGACATAATAATGAACAGAAGCATAATAACATCATAAAATGCACAAAATATGTACCTCTACCTGTAGATTAGTTGGTTTAGTCACATAATAACATCATAAAATGCACAAAATACGTACCTCTACATGTAGATTAGTTGATTTAGTTCCTGGTTCTTTTGTTCTTGAGCTTGCCCAAACTGCTCAACTGAATATTAACCTCCCAACCAACTAGGAACAACCTCTTTGTCTCCCTAGCTCCAGGAGTCCTTGCGGTTTCCTAGCCCTCGAGGCCCCCGAGCCCAAAGTTCTGAGCAACGACACTCCCCTGTGAGAGTTTTCCCAAAACAATTGTTCTTCCAATTTCCTCCTCCTCTATCTTTAAGCATTTCTAAAGCAAAAATGAGATCCCCCTTCCAAGTCCCCCTCTTCTTCCTTATCCTCCTCTCTCAAATCTCCCTCATTAATTCCCCAACAACCTTATACCCCCATTAATTCTCCAACACCCTTATCCCCCATTAATTACTTCACCCACCTTTTAATAATAAAATAATAAACGAGTCATTTAATATATTTTAATAATTAATTAAATTTAAATTTAAAACTATGATAAAAATTTAATCAATTTTAAGGTCACGACCAAGTGAGAGACTGAATTGGTGTATGAAACCTTTTTTTTTGTGGGACAAAGAACCCCTCCTCCAACCATTTGACTAATAAAATCTATCCAAATATACATACCTTAACTCTTCTAAATTCGAACTTCTAACCTCTTAGATTAAATAAACATAAAATATTAAATTTAACATTTATAGTTTCAAATACTTTGCCAGCTCAATGTTATGAAAACAAAAAAAAATAATGTTTTTACAAAACCCTTTTTAAATCATGAATCTATCATGTAACTCTATAATTAAATATTATGAAAACAAAAATAAAGTTCACCCTTTTACAAAGCCCATGTTAAGTCATCAATCTATCCTAGATGTGGCTCTATAATTAGAAATTAGGTTTATTTAATTTTTATGGCAATATAATTAGAAATTAGGTTTATTTAACATTTTAGGAGTACTTTATAAAATTGAATATTCAATTTTAATATTTAAAATTATTATTAATTAAATTCTAAAATCTTCATTAACTAGGTTAATTTAAAATATAAATATTATTTCATAATTAAAAATTAATATTTTTGAAATATAAATATTATTTTATAATTAAAACATAAAGCCCATGTTAAGTCATCAATCTATCCTAGATGTGGCTCTATAATTAGAAATTAGGTTTATTTAACTTTTTATGGCAATATAATTAGAAATTAGGTTTATTTAACATTTTAGGAGTATTTTATAAAATTGAATATTTAATTTTAATATTTAAAATTATTATTAATTAAATTCTAAAATCTTCATTAACTAAGTTAATTTAAAATATAGATATTATTTCATAATTAAAAATTAATATTTTTGAAACATAAATATTATTTTATAATTAAAAAATAATTTTAAGTAATAATATGCAATCGTAAAACATTTATTTTATTTTATTATATATTATATTGTTTTTATAAGTAATAATTTCTTTAAAACTCTTGCATACTAAAATGGTATCATAATAAATAAATAAAAATTAATGTCAATTAGATGTAGCTTATTTGGTTGTGGAATGGGGTTGTTGATTTAACTTCAAAAAGATAATTTATTTATTTTTAATATAAAAAAATTGTTTTTTTTTTAAATATCAATAATTGTTTATTTTATTTTATTAAAAAAAAATTCAATATAAACAATTGTTCATTTTATTTTTTTCATTTTACTTTTGTTGTTTTTAATATTTAAATTTTGTTTTAGTAACGATTAAATTATTCATACTTTAAAAATAAAATGAGAGTTATAATTACTAATATAAATCCATCTTAACTCTAAATCTATCATACATGGAAGGAAATCAAATCCTCAAACAGGTCACCTCCCCAACAAGAAAGATAAGAGGTTTCACTTTTGGCTCATAACCACTTGAACTAACCCTAATGATATGTAGAAAGTGTCTATTAACACAATAACAACTTTCCCACTTTAAATTATATATATATATATATATATATATATATATATATATATATATATATATATATATATATATATATATATGATGTAAAAATATTTTATTTAAGGTGAACATGGAATATTTTATTTATGGTCTACATTGAAATTATTTTTTTAATTGATATTTCTTTAAATGTTACTTGTCAACTTCATGTTGAGTAAAGAAGGAATTACACATCTCCTTCATACTAAGTTGTAAAAAATTGTACAATAATGAAGATTAGATTAAAATTGTATATCTCTTTTTTTATTGGGAACATAAAGAAAAATGTTAACATTCTTAAACTTTGTAATACAAAGAAAATAGAGAACCAAAAAACACTTCATTTTAAAAAATTTATACACACATTAAGAGTAAATTTTACTAAATTTATAATATTAATGATCTTCCTAACTTGTTAACACATTAAAAAACTAAAAAAAAATAAAAAAACTTTTTTGCAATACTTTAAATTATAAAAACAAAATATTAAATCAAATCAGTTTTATTAAAATTTAATAATCCAAAATTAATCACAATAA
>ML808009.1:115227-134149 GCA_009831015.1 Picea engelmannii
TATATAATGTTACACCTTACACACAATTTGAAATTCCAAAAAAAATATGAAAAATGTTACACCTTACCCACCGGATTGTGTGGCATACAGGGATCAAAATTGAGGTCTTCATTGTCTTTCAAGAGCCCTGTAGCCCTTCATAGAAGGGTTTAAAATTATTTTCAATGCAAATGAAAATTAATATAAAAAAACACTTGTCAAATTTTAAATAGAAATTATTTCTTATTTTTTCATTTGAAGGATAAAGAATTTTTTTTTTTAATATATTCACTTTTCATTGTTTTTATGACTCTATAAATTAGAAACTTAGAAATTTCCTTAATAAGTTCTATTTTTTATTTTTTATTGTTTTTATAAATTTTTTAGTTTATTAGTCATTTCTAATTCCCCTATATCTTAGTCATAAAAAAAGAATGGTAAGAATCTTTTTCTCTATATCTTAGTAATAAAAAAAAGAATGTTACCAATTTTTCATATTTCAAGTCAATTAAAAAAAAAAATGTTATATTTTTTCTATAATACAATCCTATTTTTATGGATCTCATGCATTGCATGCATATTCTATTTATTAAACTCACAGAGATGAAAGATCAAATGGTGGATTTTTTTAACCTCAACAACAACTAGTGTTGTGAATTGGAAGTGAATTCTCTAAAACGAGTGTTGTGAATTGGAAGTGAATTCTCTAAACACTAGCAACAACCAAAGTTGTGAATTCGAAATTGAGAAATATATTACTACAGAATGTAAGTCTGACAACCTTTCCCAAGTTATGGATCTTTGTTTTGTTGTAGGTTTATCTTTGTTCCGTCTTATTAAGAATCTAGTTGCTTCGTCTTGTTGCTCATTTATTCTCCACAATATTGTTTCTTGTACAGTATCGTGTTCATTTTAGGGAAATGTATATTCGTATCCGAAAGTTGTCCCACTATATGTTAGTGTAAGTTTTGTTTCTCCTTGAGTGAAGTATCATATATCAAACTAAACAATAATTCCATTAGGGTGGAGAGCTTCGCAGAATAACCACCAATAAAAACATAGTTGATTTAGTTCATAATTCCATGCTTCCGTTTCAACATCGTATGCCGGCCAAAAACTTCTTTAAAAGTAGTCAAGCGAGATCCTTATATAGAGCTCCTTAAGCATTTCGTAAGGCATAGTGGCTCTTGCTCATGTGAGTAACTCTCACTGAACCTTCTTATTTACCTTTTTTGTTTCTACAGAACTTATGTTTGAGATCGCCCATTTATGGGTTCTTTAGCCGATCCACTCTGTATCAATCATAAATGTCGAGAAGCAAAGCAATTTCCCCGCGTACATTAGAGGATATATATCAAATTGGTATTGAAACTGAGTTTGAATCTAGGTGTGAGTAAATTCGGGTTCATTATTGAATAAATTCTGTGTGTAATGAGCAACTAATAAATGAAACATAAAATACAATTCTGTATGGTAATGGTGATTTCATGATGGAATAAATTTTGTCTATAGCTAATAAATGAGATACAAAATACTTTTAGTAGTCAAGCAAAATAATATATTTGTATTTGAATATTAATATGTTTATTTAAGTTTTTTTTCATTATTAATTATGTTTTTTAATTTTAGTTGATTATTAATTTATATATATTTTTATTGATTATTAGTTTATACGGTTTTTAATTTTAGTTAATTAATTATGATTTGTTTTAAATTACTAAAAAATGTTGGTTCGTACTTGTCCATTTCATGTTTCATGTGTAAAAAGTTATTATCTGAAATTTTGGGTTGCCACTTACAGAGAATCTCCCCCCTCTCATTTATTCTCCACAAATAGACTAAGAGTTTCTTCTTCCTATCATCTAGCACTAGTGAGTATTTTATTAATTTAATTTATTTTAATAAATTGCTAATGTTTATAGTTTGTATATTAATATGTTTATTTTAGTGTTAGTTGATTATTAATTGTGTTTCTTTTAGTTTTAGTTGATTATTAATTTATATTTCTTTTAGTTTTAGTTAATTAATTATATAAGTATAAGAAATCAATTCAACTAAGAATTGCAAATGTTTAACTTTACTCCATAAAAGAAGCAAAAAAAAATTAGTTGAATTATTATTGTGTGCAATTTTCTGTCAAGTAAATTAAATTAAAGAAAAGTTGCAATAAAATGAAATTTGGAAAATAAATTAGAAATAATTTGAATATGTTATTATGGAATCTAATTAGAATGTTTTATGGATGAAATTTTGTGGATAAAATTTTAATTATTTTTTCATTTTCATATGAAAAAAATAATTTATTTTAACATGTCAAATTGGAAGGATTTGATCCCTGGTGGCATATGTATATGTAAAAGGTGATAACTGCCTTCCCAACACCAGGCAGGATGGCTTTTGTTGGTGATGCACTTTCTAAGGCGTTGCTAAAAACTCATGTCTAAATATGCATATAGCATCATATGTCATTTTTTTTTTTCAGTTTTGATAAACCAAATAGAGATGCATGGGTTCAATGACCTCCAATGAATTCCAAATCAGCATATTCAACTATGGGTTTTGCATGTAAAAAATGAAACGTTTAATTATTTTAATTCACATGGCTTCAATGACACCATTTGGAATGAATTCCAAATCAGCATACTGAATTATGGGTTTTGCATCTACAAAATGAAACCTGTAATTATTTTAATGCATTGAGGAAATGTGCACCAACTTAATAGTATTACTAAGATTTGCAGATAACAGACACGGGCAGGGTAGACATCGAACTGCTTCGGGGCTTTGACAAAAGCTCCGCCTTGTTGTAAACTGCTCATGATTATAAAGGATTAAAAATTTATTTTATTTAATATTTTTTATTTAAATTATTTATAAATTTAAAATATCTTATAATAATAATAATAATAATAATTTATTTTTAAGGTTACAGTCAAGCCAGCACATTAAATTTAGTGTATGAGACCCCTTTGTTTGTGGGAGAAGGGACTTCCTCTGTTCAGCGATTTGACTAGTAAAGTCTACGAAGGTATACATACCCTACCCCTTTGGATTTGAACCTGTGACCTCTTAAGAGGAAACACATATTCTTAACCATTAGACCCACCATTTTATAAAAATAATGAAATTAAAAAATTATTTTATTTAACATTTTTTATTTAAATTATTTATAAATTTAAAATACCCTACACTACATGCATATCAATTTCCAAGATACATTTAAGGATCTCTTGGCTACTAAGTTTTTATCGATTATATTACCTAACTCTTTGTTTTTCTACTAAATTTTAGAAGTCCCATATTAATATAGCTCAATCTTTAATAAACATGGGTTACCATCATTTTTCTTATCCATAAAAAAGCATTATATGCTTCTTATAATTACAATTATTTTGTATTTTATTTTTATATGGGAAACAAAATCTAAGTTGAGAGTAAAAGGAATTTTCAAAATCAATTTATTTTGCATTTTTTATCTGCATTTTTTTTAAGGTAAATATGAGGTTTTTTTTAGGTTTATGATGATTCAATTTCAAGCTTTGGGGAGTGACATTGTATATGAGAGCCTAGGTGGCCATCTATTGAATTGTGTGTGTCATCTTTATGAGATGAAAGGGTTGCATCATGAAGAACTTGCTTGGAGCAAGGATGAGCCATCATCAATATATCGCAGCCCCATTCAGAGAAGCATAGACCAAACTTGTGGATGCACATGCCAATCTTTGCATGATTTTGTTGCTCTTTCCCACCCTCATAAGTTGGATTCTTTGTTTGGTTATGGTGTAATGTTTTCCCTAGTTCATGATCATTTTGTGCTTGGAATATTCTTATTTTGGTTCATAACTAAACACAAGGATAGAATCTTTGACCTTGATGAGATGTTATGATGGTTTCATTGGTTGTATGATTATACCTAGCACTTTAGTTGACATGCAACTTTAGGTAGGATAATTGTAGATCATGTTGTGTGCTTCCATCTTGATTGCACCTTCTTTTGATTAATGTTAGTTATTGATTGATCTTATGCATTCATGATAGCTTAGCTTATACATGTTTATAAAAATTATATATGATGAAAACGAAAAGATTTTTCTCGCATTTCGTTTTATACCTTTCATATACTAGGTGGATCGTATCCCCCTACACTTTTATTGCTGGTGGTTTTATGTTAAAATGTAGAAGGAAATGTTTAGAGTGATGTGGGAATACAAGTCTTAGAGTACCAGAGATGCTTACGTTCTCATGCACTCTATGGTGAGCACATGTCCTCATGTTGAAGCCAAATGTTGACCCCTCACCTAGGGGTAACTAGAGGAGATCATTCTTCATGATCCACATTGCAGAAAGTATTCCCAAAGATGATGACCAGCATTCTCCACAAGAATCATCCCCTCAAATGCCTATTACTCGTCATTTCTTATCTCGTACACTTTATCAACATGCTCACCTGATGATGTTGGTCTAGCACACATGAGGTACATTAGTCATTGTTTCATACAAAGTGTTACATTTAATGTATTAGGAATTTAGGTAAGGATCATGGGTTGAAGTCAGATAATCAATTATGATGCTTGGAAGTTATGATTTTTGTCTCGTTTCACCTTGGTGGCCATCATATGTATTCTAGTTAAGTGTTGTCACTCTTGGGGAAAAGGATTACTATTGGGAGTCATTGATAGGGGTAATGTACTAGTATTTTTTCATACTTAACACTTTCCATCCTATTCCTCTCGTTGTACTATATTTTGGGAAAGGTTGTTACATGTATCCCAAAAAGGTTTGTACTTCATTCTCCTATGAGAATAAGGGGCTTGAATGCCTGAAGTTGATGCAGCTAGTAAAAATAATGGAAAGAGCTTGTTATAAATTCAAAATTCAAAATTCAAAAGAAGTAAAGGGATATAAACAATAAATCAAAATCCAATTCATCTTGAGATCTACCCCCTCTCTATGAGGTCATCACCCCAAGTCCTAATGCATTGAATGCATATCAAAAAGGAAAAGGACTTAAATGAATTCCAATATAATAAATGCATAAACCTAAAAAGGGGCTTGCAAACTAATAATGAATATCAAAAGTCAATATAGGGGTGAAAAGAAACAATGTTGAGGAAAGGGTAACTCAATGCACCAAGTGCTCCCTCTATAAAGGCACTCATGGAGATGAACCTCACATGTGGCCTTGCATGTCAATGAAACCATGACCATGAAGTAAACCTCATGTCATACCATTCACTCATACTTACACTTTGATTAGTTTCTCAGGAACTACTCCTCTACTTAGGTACTAGCATACTTGATAGGGTTTTGTAATGGTCCTCCCATACCTAAACTTGGAAAATTGCATAAAGTCTTGATCTAGTGTGACATTTGAAGAAGAAATCTAATGTGAATTGCTTACACGGATTTTTCATTAAATTGTGGATTACTTTTTATGATTATAATGACTTGCTTATCCATGATGATTAGTTTCACTTGACTTCTTTGAACCTTGCTTAATCATGCACTATTTCATTGGTCCTTTGAAAGACAATGATGATGCTTTCCCTACACTACATGGAGGATGTAGGATCCCAAATGATGAGCATTGGATTAAATGATTATTTTGCATGCCTCTTGATACCTTTCGGCACCTCATGGACCTGGGACATTGCACATATGGCCAAGTGTGTCACTCAGAGGGAAGGAATCCCACGGCTTGGATGTTTCACCCCTTTGAGGACATTAGGGTTTGGATGGATGTCATTTCCCTTGACGAGGATGGTACACATCTTCGGAGAGGTTATGGATCCCTTATCCATCATGGTGTCACACCAGGAGCCTGAGATGTTTCACACATGAGGATGACTTTATGTTTGTTTGAGCCAACCTATCATTTGTGATGATGAGTTGGCACCTTTTGATGAGGGGATGTGACCTTATTGATGAGGAGGCATGACTTTCAAAGATACTTTACATGTTTATGGGATAGACATGATGTTTGGAGCCATTCGTACCCCATCATAGGATGACATCACCTTTTTGGAGCTTCCTACTCCCACACGTGTAGCCTTTTAGGAGGACATTTCTTATGTTGTAGCATTGTATATTTATTTTGGAGGCATTATGGGGGTTGACCTAATACATGTCCACCGTGTATCATGGGTTATTATGATTTAGAGGCTTCTTATAGAGATGGAGTGCTTGGTTTCCTCATATATATAGAGGGAGCGCTACCTTTTGTAAATCATAACAACTTGTGGAGAATCACTACGACACTTGTCTTATATCCATCTCTTTCACTATGGATGACTTATGTTCCTTCTCTTGGAGATGATCTTGTGGATTCTTTTCAATTTTGATGGATGATTTATTGGTTAGGATTTCATGGTGAACATTGATTTATCTAGTAAGTGTTCTTCTTAAGTCTATGTAAAGTGATGATATTGCATACTATCTTTGACTCTTATTGAATAAATTTTGTCTTGAAACCCCAGGAAGGATTGTAATGGACTACATTCCCTATTCAATTTGTTGAAACTTGTTAAAGGACATAAGGATATTTTTAGGGTTTGTAGTGGACTACCCTAGTTCTATTATTGTAGGTTAAATTTATATGGTTTGTAGTGGACTACCCTAGGGTTTTACCCAATATCCATCTTGATCTCTTTGCTAAAGGTTGCTAGAAGACATAGGACGACCTCTTAGGGTTTGTATTGTACAACCTTAATTTTCCCTCCTAAAGGATTAATACCTAGGGTTTGTAGTGAACTGCCTTAGGGTTTAGTTCTTAGGTCTTTATTTTTCCTTTTTCTCTCTAAGAAAGTGTTATATTTGACTTCATATGCATAAGAGGATTGGATGAAACTAGTCTTTCTCTCTTACAAGAGACCTTAAACCTTAATTTCATTTTTTCTTTGTCAATTTTGTGGTTATATTAGGACTTACCCTCAATTTCCAACCTTCTTAGTTTGACGTCTAGGGTTTATTGGCATCTTTCACCCTTGGAATACAACTTGACATCATTCATTGCATCGTTTTTATAATTTGCAGCCTCCTAAGGCTTGACATCTTGGATATTTTGAGGTTGTTTCATGCCATATACATTTTTGCATGCATTTGTTATCTAACCATATTTTTAGCTTTCATATTCATCCCCCTTTCATTGCATGATTACTTGTTTAAAGTGATTTTATATTTATGATATTGTAACTTGTCATATTGTTGTAGCTAAGTATCTTAATCACAAGTTTTATAATAGCTATAGTTTCCTTATTTATTGGTGGTGTTTGGGGAATTCCTTTGACTTGTTTGGACTTAGTTAATATCTTTATTGTCTTGGATAATTTACTTATGAAAATCTAGAAACTACTTCATTAAACCACCTCATTCTTTCCTTGACAACATTAACCTAGTGGTGGTATGATTGAATGGCCAAAATAGGAGGCCATTGACTTGAATTTTCTTGCTATAAGATTCCTTGAGGTTGTTACAGAAGTCTCCCTTGTGTTGGATTTCATCCTTCACTAAAATGAGTGAAGTAATTCCTAAGGTGACAATGCCAAGTACTTCCAAAATTTATACTTGTCTTGCACCTTGTGATAGGATTTGCACAAGGGTACTAAATCTTGTGATAACATGTTGGTGTCATTGTCGAGGAGAGTTGAGTCGTTCTTCTTGGAAATTTGAATTCCATGCTTCAACATTCATTGATGAGTATGCATCAAAGTTTGACCTAGTGTGCTTACCTAGCGACCCCATTGAGGGAAGAATCCCTTTTACCTCTGTAAATTTTCAAGACTTGTGATTCTAAGGTGAAGCAAGCATTGTTGTAAAGGCATTGAATATTCACCTTGGTGACTCATTCATATCTTTTTGTGGGAAGGTTTTATCCTTTTTTAATATTTTACATAAAGTTGCATATTATCAAACAAAATAATTATGGCACCATGGAAACTTCATGAAATGTCTCCTTCTCTTGATATTAAGAATGTTTCTAGATACCCGAATCACTTTTCTCTGGATTGGTTGGATGATTGTCCAAAATTTGATGGTGATCTGTCTTTGACCATTACTCGTGTTGTGAAATTCTTGAAATATACCTTAGAAATAAATGTGATACATGAAGATGTGTTAATAAGATTATTTTATTATCTCTAGAAGCAAAACAAAAGGACTAGGTCAAGTAATCTTGCAATCCAAAGAGTATATATTGTATTTCATATTTCATTGAGAAATGTTTCAAGCATTGGGGGGCGAGAGTTCATAGGTATGAAGATATGCTTCAGGATCTTGGGACAACCCTCCCAGAAGAAGGATTATTTTTAAACACTATCGAAGATGATGAATACCTCAATAAATAACAAGAGCATGAAGAAGAGATTCATGAAGAAAGTTACCAATTTTTTTAAGAAGAGCAACAACCACCTCATGAATCCATTGAAGAAGAAGAAGGTTTAGATGAAACACATCATGTTGAAGAACAATTACATGATTATGACATGATTCAGGATAGCATCCTTCTTCACGAAGACAAGGGTATGGCAAGTTGTAATCCTTTCCAAGTTTTTGATTCATGTGATGCATCATTTGATGATTTGAGAAGTGAAGTGTTTTTAGGGAAACCCTTGGATTTGGTAAAATTTTCATTTGACGAATAACATGATGAACATGAGATTGAAAAGGTTGAGTATTTTCTATGTGTTGGAAGGCATAAACGGGATATTTTTTGTTTCCATTTTGATGGGGATCCCTTTCATGATATTGGCGATAACTTTAAGGTCAAGACTGTGTAATTTTTTTCCTTTGGAACATACATCTCTGTGAATAAATGATTCATATTTTTGGCAACATGAAGATAATATGTTCACATAATTGTTTAGACCACCTAGGAATTATTCATTACAACATTATCATGAAGATTTCCAATCATATCATAGGAGGTATGATACAAGGATGATCCATCATTCTCATGAAGGCCTTGCTTGGAGAAAGGATGATCCATCATTGATATATTGCAACCCTATCCAGATATGCATAGACCAATCTTGTCGATGCACATGCAAATCTTGGCATGATTTTGTTTCTCTTTACCACCCTCATGAGTTGGATTCTTTGTTTGGCTATGGTCTAATGTTTGTTCCATTTTATGTCAGATCATTTTGTGCTTGACATATTCTTGTTTTAGTTCATAACTAAGCACAAGCATAGAATGTTTTACCTTGATGAGATTCTAGGATGGTTTCGTTGGTCGTATGATTATACCTAGCACTTCAATTGTCATGTAGCATTAGGTAGGATAATTGTAGGTCATGTTGTGTTCTTGTATATTGATTGTACCTTATTTTGATTGATGTTAGTTATTGATTGATATTATGCATTCATGATATATTAGATTATACATGTTTATAAAAGTTATATATGATGTAAATGAAAATATTCTTCTCGCATTTATTTTATACCTTTCATATATCAAGGTGGATCATATCCACCTACCTTTTTTTTACTAACGGTTTTATGTTAGAATGTAGTAGGAAATGTTTAGAGTGATGTGGGAATGCAATTCTTGGAGTACCAAAGATGCTTAGGTTCCCATGCACTCTATGATGAATACATGTCCCCCTGTTGGAGCTAGATATTACCCCCACTCACATAGGGGTAACTAGAGGATATCATTCTTCACGATCCACATTGCAAATAGTGGTCCCAAAGAGGATGACCAATAGTCTCCACAGACAAAAGGCCCTTGGATGGCTCTACCTCATTAATGCTCAGCTCATACATTTTATCATCATGCTCACCTAATTATGGTGGTATAACACACATGAGGTACATTAGCCATTGTTTCATACAAAGTTTTACATTTAATGTATTAATAAGATAGGCAAGGATCATGGGTTGAACTTAGATAATGAATCATGATGCTTGAAAGTTATTATGTTTTCCTTGTTTCACCTTGGCAGCCATCATATGTACTCTAGTCAAGTGTTATCACTCTTGGGGAAAAGGGGTACCACTAGGAGACCTTGATAGGGGTAACATACATGTACATTTTCATACTTAACATTTTTCATCCATATTCCTCCCATTGTCCTATCTTTTGGGAATGGTTGCTACATGTATCCCAAAAATGTATGTACTTCATTCTCCTATGAGAAGAAGGGGATTGAATGCCTGAAGTTGATGCAATTGGTAAAAAGGATGGAAATAGAATGTTATAAATTCAAAATGCAAAAGAAATAAATGGATATAAATGATAAATCAAAATCCAAGTCACCTTGAGCTCTATCCCCTCGCTATGAGGCCATCACCCCAAGTCCTAATGCATTGAATGCATATCAAAAAGAAAAATGAATTAATTGAATCCCAATATAATAAATGCATAAACCTGAAAAGGGGATTGCAAACCAATAATGAATATCAAAAGGTAAGAAATGGGTGCAAATAAACGATGTCAAGGAAACTGTAACTCAATGCAGCAAGATCTTCCTTTACAAAGTTGCTCATGGAGATGAGCGTCATATGTGGTTTTGTATGTCAATGACACCATGACCATGAAGTCAAACCCATATCATACCATTCACTCATACTTAAAATTTGATTGGTTTCTCGAAAATTGCTCCTCTACTTGGATATTGGCATACCTAATAGGGTCTTATGATCGTCCTCCCATACCTAAAATTGGAAAATTGCATAATGTCATGAGCTAATATGAAGTTTGAAAAATAAATGAAATGTGAATTGCTTAGGTGGATTTTTCATTAACTTGTGGTGTACTTTTTCTGATTCTAATGACTCTTGTATCCAGGATTATTGATTTCACTTGACTTCTCTAAACCTTGCTTGATGATGATGCACTATTTGACTAGTCCTTTGAAGGGCGTTGATGATTCTTCCTCTGCACTCCATGGATGACGTTGGAGCCATGATGATGAGTGTTGGGTTAAATAATCACTTAGCATGTATCTTGACACCTTCTGGCACCTCATGGACCTAGGACGTTGCATTGATGAGCTGGGACATTGCACATATGGCCTGACATGTCACTCAAAGGGAAAGAAGACCATAGCTTGGATGTTGCACCCCTTTAAGGACGTTAGGGTTTGGATGGATTCCATTTCCATTTATGAGGATGGTACAACTCTATGGAGAGGTTATAGATCCATTACCCATCATGACATCGCACTAGGAGTCCCAGGAATTGCACACATGAGGATGACTTTATGCTTTCTTCAGTCAACCTACCATTTGTGATGATGAGTTGGAACTTTTGGATAAGGGGATGTGACCTTATTGATTAGGAGGTATGAATTTCGAAGACACTTTGCACCTTTTGGGGGTAGATATGATTTTTGGATCCATTTGTACCCCATTAAAGGATGACATCACCTATTTGGAGCTTCCTACACCTACATGTCTGGCCTTTTAGGAGGATGTTTCTTATGTTTTAGCATTGTATATTTATTTTAGAGGAATTTTGGGGGTTGGACTAAGACCTATCCACCTTGTATCATGGATTCTTGTGTTTTACAAGCTTCTTACAAAGATGGAGCACTTGGTTTCCTCATATATATAGAGGGAGTGATACCTTTTATAAATCATAACAACAACTTGTGGAGAATTATTACTACACTTGTCTTCTATATTTCTCTTTCACTATGGATGACTTGTGTGCCTTCTCTTGGAGATGATCTTGTGGATGTTTTTCAAGTTTAATGGATTATTTCTTCGCTAGGGATTCATGGTGAACAGTGAGTTATCTAATAAGTGTTATTCTTAAGTCTATGTTGGTTTACTTCTTGGATATATTAAGTGGATGTTTTATCAAAGTGGTGATATTGCATGATATCTTTGATTCTTCTTGAATAAACTTTTACTTGAAACCCTAGGAAGGTTTTTAGTGGACTACCTTCCCTTGTAACCTTTTTGTTGAAACTTGTTAAAGGACATAAGGATATTTCTAGGGTTTTTAGTGAACTACCCTAGTTCTATTGTTATAGGTTAAAGTTATAAGGTTTGTAGTGAACTACCCTAGAGTTTTACCCAAGATCCATATTGATCTCTTTGCTAAAGGTTGATAGAAGACATAGGACGGCCTCTTAGAGTTTGTAGTGGACTACCTTGATCTTTCCTCCTAAAGGATTAATACCTAGGTTTTGTAGTGGACTACCCTAGGGTTTAGTTCTTAGGTCTTTATTTTTCCTTTGCTCTCCAAGAAAGTGAAAAATTTGACTCCATATGCCTAAGAGGACTAGACAACACTAATCTTTCTCTCTTGCAAGTGACCTTAAACCCTTATTTCCTTTTTATTTGTCAATTTTGTGGTTAGATTAAGACTTACTCTCAATTCTCAACCTTATTAGCTTGACATATAGGATTTATTGGAATATTTCACGCTCGGAATACACCTTGACATCATTTATTGCATTGTTTTTATAATTTTTAGCCTCCTAAGGCTTGACGTCTTGGATGTTTTAAGGTTGGTTCATTCCATATACTTTTCTACAAGCATCTGTTATCTAAACCCTAGTTTTAGCTTGCATTTTCATCCCTCTTTCATTGTTTGATTACTTGTTTAAAGAGATATTATATTTATGATGTTGTAACTTTCCATATTGTTGTATCTAAGTATCTTAATCACAAGTTTTATAATATATATAGTTTCCTTATTGATTGGTGGTGTTTGGGACATTCCTTTGACTTGTTTGGATTTAGTTAATATCATTGATTGTGTTGGATAATTCATTTATGAAAATCTGGAAACTACTTCATTAAACCACATCATTCTTGCCTTGACAACTTTAACCTTGTGGTGGTATGATTGTGTGACCAATATAGGAGGCCATAGACTTGGCTTTTCCTTCTATAGGATTCCTTGATTTTTCTCCCTTGTGTTGGATTTCATCCTTCACTAAAACAAGGGAAGTAATTGCTAAGGTGACAGTGGCAAGTAATTCCAAAAGTTACACTTGTCTAGCACCTTGTAATAGGATTTGCACAAGGGTGCTAGATATTTTGATAACATGACCAAGATAAGGATGTCTTAGGGGAAGGAAAGCTCAATCATGTGTCACACAGTCCATACATCATGAGACATTTCGTTAGTAAAGGAGCCTATGAGTTAGAATATTATGAGGAAAATGTATTAGACGATCCCCACAATGGGGACTACTTAAAGAGGTATTATTCTTAGGTAGCAATGCCGATGTGATTTTTGTATATACGTATGTTTTTTAACTTTACTTTTTATTCTTTTTATCTTTCAATTTATTTTCAGTTGGTGTTTATTATTCTTTTTGATTGATTGGAAGATGTCATCAGACACACTTGTGTTTGTGGGATTCATAGATGATGTCAACTTCCACACTCGGAACCTCGCTTCCATCGCTTGGGTGATTTTTTCTTCTATAAGTCAACTTGTGAACGTAGAAGGGGCTTGTATTGGACTTACAATCATTGAATTACTATCGGAATCCATTTCACATGGAATTCGACATTTGGTAGTTCACTTAGATTCACAGTTGACAGTGTCGCAGTTAAATGGTGTATATTGTGTCTATGATCCTATGCTTCTTTGGAATTTCTTACAGGTGTGATTTCTTGAACATCTGTTTGAATTTATTACTTATGTTCATGTTTCGAGGAGTTTTAATCATTTATCGTATGCATTATCTAATTATATATTAGATTGGAATTTGTTTCTTTAAGTAAAAAATAAAGCATGCATGTAAATATCATGATAGGAAATCACATAATTTTTGCACATATAAGTAAGACCTAAAATTATGTAAATGTTTTATAAATAGTGTCATCAAGTACAAAAAAATATGTAGAGTGCCATGCAAAATAAAGCATCTTATACCTTGATGATATATATGTATGATTTCCTTATACAAAAATATGTCCATACATCAACTGGGCCTCATGGTAGCACACTATGGTATTGGCCACCCATCGGAAGGTTCATACCCATGCTCTTGGTACTCCTACCACCTATCTTTGAATATGCTCTGAAATGTCATTTAGAACCCACTCGGCCTTTCCTTTAGGTTGGTCCTCAACCCTTCCCCTACGCTGATGTCTGAGGTACCCTTTTCTGGCCCGGTCAGTTCTACATCTACATCATCATACTTTTTTTTAGTTACTCCACATACAAAAAAAAACATCTTTCATTTTTCACATATGATGAAAACATAATAATCTGATAACTTTAAAACAAAATAAAAATTCCATTTACCGACATCGCCCCATGTGGAATTTGGAGGTAATGGTAGGTTGGTATCTCCATGAAAGTTAGTACTAGCATACATGAAGTCGTTGATCGAAATCAGCTAATGCAATCACCAATCGAAGAATACATCATCAAAGACGTCCATGACACACCTGCCTCCAAGAAGATACATCATATATACCCATCAGACCACATTGGGCTCTCTAAGATCGGTAAATGTAAGATTGATGTGATGGTGCATTAATGGGAGCATCTCAAGGAAGAATGATCAAAGTATGTTACCATAACCAAATCTTTTCTACCTCCCTAGCTTGCAATTAGTCAATTGAGTCTTCATGTTCACTAGGAAATTTGTGCACCAATCAAACACTATAGGCTTCAAACATTCTACTCCATAGAAAATTTGTGGGTGTGATGTCTGATGTAATGATGTTGAGTCTGCCACTCATACAATAGTTAAAAGGATAATTTTTAAACTTAGGTTTTTGATGGTGTTGATGGGGAATTGGGAACCCCGCCATGAATTTGCATTGAAGTTGCATGACTTCTTGCCAATGTTTGTTTTGTTCATTCCTTATGGGACACCTACATTTATGTTTTCATTTTCATTAATATATTATTTATTCTTTCTTTCACTTTTTAGCTTAGTGTCCATCACAGTTTTCCATTTGTCGCTTATCGCTTATGTGTTATCTTCAACCACTTGCCTTTGCATATATTTCTTCTACATTTCAAAACCATATCTCTAAAAGAAAAATGTTGATGAGTGTCCATATCCTACACATCTATTTTTGCATTTTATTTTGCATGGGTATGTTCTGTGTGCTTGGAGCATAGTTTCTCTCCTTGCAACACTCATATCCTACATTGTATTATGGAATTCTTTTATTCCTTTTTAGGCTTTTCAAATATGAAAAAGTCACCAAAAAAAATCAAATATCAAAGAGAGAGAGAGAGAGAGGAGGAGGAGGAGGAGGAGGAGGAGGAAAGGAATTAAGATATTTACGTTTTGTGAGCGGCAATAGTTTCAGTTGTGTCATGCTTGAAAAAATCACCACGTTTTGATTATTTTTCTCAACAAGTTGGTTTTAGTATTGTCTTAGAATCTGAACCATGATTTTTTAGTTTTACTCCCCTAGTTGGGTACTCTTCCAATCACTATGGAGAATCTGTTGATGTCTCCTACATTGCATATTTATATCATTGTTCCTTCTTGTGTCAAATGTTTCCCAAGTCACCATTGTGTCATGCTTATGTTCATGGGTTGTTTTTAGCATGTATCGGCCATTCCTTAGAATTTTCGACTATCCATTTCATCCTTCCTTATTTTCAAGTTGTTATTAGTTGCATCATTATCAATGTTATTTAATCGTGCTAGTGTGGAAGGTCCATATTGATTTCTCATTAGTGGTTCATATATTATTGACTACGACACATTGATTTGAGATATTGACTTAGATTCGGTAGCACCTTGGACCTATTTCCATCATTTCTAGGTTAAGTTATGCTCAACAGATGACATTTCATTAGTGGTTGTTGATTGATTGATTTCCCATATGTTCAATATCAAGACCTTTTTTCACATATTGGGATTTGTGTTGTACCTTGGTTTACATTTTTATCATTGGTATAATTCATTGCTTCTATTAGTAGCTTTCATTATCATTTGTTTCTCAAATGGGTCTTTTTCGTGCACTATTTTCATTTGGTGCATGCGAGAGATGTACTTGGTGGTGTGTTCTTAAATCCTTTGTCCAAGACCTTCAAATAATTTTCTTGATGTCCGTGCATGTTGGATGATGGGAATGCCTTAATTCCATCCTTCCATCATATCTCTTCCTATCGGCACCGATTATTTTTTTTTGGGAACGGGATATATAGATGCCTCAAAACTTGTAGTCGCTAGTGGGCAGTTCCCTTGTTATTGACAGTGGGAATACATTAATGTCTCGTGATTGATAGATTCTAGAAGTATTTTATGACAACAAATTTATTCACACTTGCTAGAATGTACTAGGTGCGTTGACACCCATTATCATTATCAGTGATTTGTCTCGCATTTGTTAAGTGTATACATCAATGACTAGTAATCAAACGGTTTCTCCCATGTTTGACTTTGGCCCATTTATTCACATGGTATAGATTCATATCTTTGGTGGATTTGGATTGAATACCTTGGGTTGTAGTAGCATTTCCTCTTTATGTTATTGTTCAAGTTGTGTAGATAGTACCACCTACCTATATGACATTGGTACTTTTGGAGAATCAGTTTAGTGCATCTTACAGTTCCAGATGTTATGCTAATATACACTAAGACATAGATACACTTTAAATTTTCTCATATATATGATCTATATTTGGCATAGATCCATCGTGTATCTTATTTGTGACAATGATTTCAAGAGTTTATATACTTCATGGATCCACGTTGTGCTTGATTTGGAAGCCATTCTTTTTCACACCTGAGCATGGGTATGCCCACCTCGAGGAAGAGAGTCATATGATACTTTGGTTTCTATTGCAAGTATTTTTATAACTTGAAGTTTGTGTTGATTGATACTTTGGGGACATTAGGCTATGTGTTGACTTTAGGAACCTTAACCATCTCTCATTAAAGGATAACTACCCTCTCCCAAACATGGAACATTTTCTACAAAGAGTCATTGATGTTGGGATGATTTCAATGTTAGATGGTTTTTCGGGCTACAACCAAGTCTTAGTCAAAAGGGAGGATCAACTTAATACCACATTCACCACCCCATGGGGAACCTTCATGTACTTAAGAATTCCTTTCGGACTCATGAATGTTGGATCTACTTTCCAAAGAGAAATGGATTTTTCCTTCAAGGATCTAAAAGAGAAGATCATAGAAATATACCAAGATGACTTGACATTCGTATCCACGGAAAGTATCTCCCACCTAAGGGTGATATTTGAGCATTGTAGGAAGTGTGGCATTTCCCTCAACCCCAAGAAGTCCATATTTGGTATCAAAAAAGGGAATTTGTTGGGACATATAGTATCTAAAGAAGGCATTTATATTGATCTCTAAAGAGTTGAGTCCATTAAGAATATACAAACTCCCACCAAAAAGAAATCTTTGCAATCATTCTTCAAGAAGATCAAATTTATAAGATGATTCGTCCCAAATTTTGTTGAGAAGGTTAATCCCATGAATGCTTTAGTTAAGAAAGAGGTTACCTTCATATGGGATAACAATATCCTAATATCATTCGAAGACGTTAAGGATGCAATAACTAAGGAAATTGTTATAATTATTTTTTACTACTCTCATGACTTCATAATTTTCTCTTTCACTTCTCAAGACACTATAGTTGGGGTTTTGTCACAAAAGAATAAGGACAACTATGAAAAAAACATCCATTTCATGAGAAAAACCATCAGGGATGAGGATTTGAATTATTCAATCATCGAGAAACATGCCTATGCCCTTATCAAGTTCCTTAAGCACTTTATAAGTTACTTCATATACAACAAAATAAAAGCTTATGTGCCCTACCCTGCTATTAAAGATGTTATTTCTCATCAATACTTCCTAGGAACCAAGGTAAAGTGGGTGTCCAAAATCCAAGTGTATGACTTAGAGATAAAACCCACTAATATTATCAAGGGGCAAGGTCTAGCACAAATGTTGATCGAAAGCAATGAAGAAGCCATAAAATTGGAGGAAAATGAACAAGTCAATGTGATAATGAGTGAATTTGAACATGACGAATGGTATGTTGATATTATATACTACTTGAAGAAACTTTCATGTCCCAACCACTTAAAACACCATAAGAAGAAATCCTTAAAACTAAAGGCCGTGAAGTATTTTCTGACCCAAGATGGTCTAGGTTGGAAGAAATCTAATGGAAACATCCTTAGATGCCTAAACAAAGAAAAATATGACCAATTGATTAAGGAAATCCATTCATGATATTGCAGGGATCACTTCACTTCCTGTAACACTTCCCATAATATCTTAATGGAATTAAATTATTGGCCTACATTGTTCACTAACACCCATCATTATGTCAAGTCTTGCAACCTTGCTAGTTCTTCATAGGAAAACAACGACTTCATGTGTTACCTTTGAAACCAGTTGGTGTTGAAGATCCTTTTCAGCAATGGGGTTTAGACTCCATTGTTGAATTCAATGATAATTCCAGAAATGGATATCATTGGGTATTGACTTCTACAGACTATTTCACTAGGTGGGTAGAATCCATTACAACGAAAAAGGAAACAGAGGAAGATGTCATGAGTTTTCTTGAGGATAGGATAATCACAAGGTTCGGATCCCCTACCAAAATCACTATCGACAATGATAAGGAATTCATATCCCTTGCTTTGGAATATTTTTTCTTCAAGTACAAAATCATCTTGTCTCACTCTTCCAACTGCTATCCCTAGGGAAATCAATTGGCAAAATCAAGTAATAAAAATCTAATGAATATTGTCAAAAAAATTGTATGAGAAAACAATAAGGCATAGGATAGTAAGATCAAGTATGATTTATGGGAATAATGCATCAAAACAAAGAATTCCATGGTGTTAGCACTATGTAAATTTGTTCAGCTGATAAAAAAATGACAGAGGTAACCTACAAACCAAATTTAGAGCTGGGTATTAGCCTTCTCATCTCAAAGAGGGCTCTCTCCTGTCACTTGGTATTTCTTTGAAAATCAATGGCTAGGTTTTGTTGTTTGGGGGGGGGGGGTTATAATTTTT
>ML808009.1:134232-147835 GCA_009831015.1 Picea engelmannii
CAAAATTTTGAAAACGAATGGAAGCACTGACTGGTAGGTAGAAATATCCAAAGGATAAAGGCTAAATGAGGTGATAAATCTGAGTTATAATTTGTAAATTTGCAGAGTGTAGGAAGAAAATAAAACATATAACTACATCAGAGCATTAAATGAATGAATTATGAATTAGTTAGGAAGAACTTAACACAGTTTAAATTGCTTCAACTGAGAGCATCACAAGATGAATTATGGGCCTTTGACTATCCAATTTAAATAGAAGATAGTAAAAATGAAATCAGAAATACGGGAAATACATACAAAGAAAGGAGACAAAACTCAGTTCACCACCATTAGAATATTTTCATGGAAACTTCAAAACTTTTGCATGTGTATTCAATTCCGCTTCAGAAAATTACATTCAAGTTCCAAATAGCTTAAAATCATGCCCTTGCACTTATACCAACACTAATACATTTGGAACCCCTAATATTTATACAATTTGATTTCCTTCAATTTGAAACCGATTACAATAATTGAAATGAAACGTTTCAATTCCTAATATTGATTACAATGATTACAAATGACAATTTTAGTTTTTGAAACCGATTACAATAATTTGGCAAGAAAACATTTCATGATCTAGCTTTCGATTCCTTTGATGCTTCAGTTTCTTTCCTCACCACTTTCTCTGCTCTGGTAATCCACGTGGTCTGCCATCTTCAGTGACACCTGGACACCATTTATTGGACCCTGGAAAACTACACTTTGTCTTACCCAGTCGTACTATCTCCTTCCATTGCAAGTCATAAGGGATATTGTAATTCATCATTTCTTTGATCATGATCTCCAGGTCAATGCAGGAGGCATATGTCATGACTGGTAGTCTAATTTTCACTGCTTTGCACTGATTCAGAATCTCAAAATTTTTAATTAGATGTTCAACCATAGTTGCTCCTTTCAAGTTTTCCTCCAGGGTTTCAAACTTGGAGTGATCCATTATGCATTGAGTGAGGTGAGTGTTGTATTCTTCCTGATCATATAATTTTCCTTTGCCATCCCAAAATGGTGGGAGGCCTTTAATAAACAATTGTTCAAACAGATCCTTGAACTCTTGCACACTTTGCTCCATCTATGTTGCCTTGGTTTGGAATGATTTCAGCAGGTTATGTTCAGCAATAACCCTCCTAGACCAGATGATCAATGTAGTTCTATCTTTAACTCCAATGGTATGAATTTATGCAGTAGGGATGGAGTTGAGCAGGTTTATGGAATTTTGGGCCCACTCTGATGGTTTCTTTTCTAAAGTCTCATTCACAACATTGCACCTACTTCTGGTTGTGATGGTTATGTTTTATTTATCATTGATGAAATTCAAATACACTCTGAACATGGCAGCTTCAGCAGCTATAGAATCCCAGATGATATGCTTGGCTCCCTACAACAGGCCTTTGCCTCTTAATCTCATCTTCAACTTATCTATCATTTCCTACAAGGCTTGATTCTCCTTTTGAAATTGAGCCACTCTTTCATCCTTTGCTTGTATCTCCTGCTTCAATTTCTCTATGCTCCCTTTTAGCCCTTTGATTTCCCCTTCTTTCAGGCTAACTTGTGACATAGCCTAGACAAGTCCTTAAGTGTTTGTCCCAACTTCTGTAGTGGGAGGTAAAACTACAGCCATGTTTAGGAATTTTGTTTTCTCTTGTGTCCATTTCATCTTTTCTTGCTCTAGCTGCAACACCCTAGCTTTGTAGTCCAAGGCCTCTTGTCAAAATGTTTCTTTTTACTGTTCCAAAGAAACCAATTTTGTTGTTTGTGGATGCTCTGTGGCAAACATTTTCAATTTATTCTTCAAGTTTTGAATTATTTTTTCCTTTTCATCCAATGAGGATTTCACCCCTTGAGGGACTTCATATTCTAGCCTCTTGACCTGAGTCTTCCAAGCTCTGCTTGATGTCTTTTCTTGCCTCAACTTCCCTTCCAATTTCATTTCATAAGATGGCAGCTTTGAATTCTTCAATCTTAAACTCAGGTAATCAGAATACAACATATCACTGGTATTCCTATGGAATTTAACTTTGTTTGGAGCATTGATCTTTTCATACCTTATCTTGATCTCATATACTTTGTCTTCATATACAACTACTATATTAAATGTCCTCTTCTCAATATCCCTTACTGTGAACAGAGAAGATTTGTGCTGAGAAATTTTTTTCGCTTCAGGGACTAAATTCCTCATCTCACCAATAGCCATGTTTATTTTCTCAGCATAATGTTTTGCCAAGTCTTATTTAGATTGATAAGCTTCCCCAGATGCTTTATCAAAGATGTGTTTCTTGTTGCTAAAGGTTCTTAAGTTGCCTTCACTTTGGAGCTTTCTTTCCTTTTCAACCTCTACAGTGCTAGTGCCACTTTCCACCATATCTAGATTTACTTTTTCTCTGGGCTCTTCCTCCTCCAAATTCACTATCTATGGAGACTATGTCATCTTCATCTTCTTAGGAGCAGTTTGTTGATCACTAGTGCCCATGGCCTCTGAACTGCTTCTCTTGTTGTAAGCACTTACCTTGGTGACTTTGAATATCATTTTATGAGGAGCTTGATGTGTTTGAATTTGTTGCAGGGTTGCCTCCACTTGTTGTGTTTGAGTTGGTTGCAAGATTTTCCATATTCGCATAAAATTCTAGGTTTGCCAGCTTATCAAAACCCTCAACATGTTCATGCTCATAAGGGGCTTGTTTTTTCATCAACCTTCTCTTGGATATGATTTGATGTGGATCATATCTTCTTCCCTGTAGCTGTGCAAAACCAAACTCTTTAAGCTTTACTTGAATCTAAGATAAGAATGATCTACTTTTGACAATGAAAGGGCCAATTATAAAATGGAATTTGAGGTTGGAGGCTTTGTGTAATTTTAAGAAATGCTTTGTCTCAGATATAATTATTTGCCTGATGAATTCAAGCGAAAAGACTCTAGGGTTCAGAAAAATAGACAATAGATAGGGGGATTCACGACAACCATAAACCCAGATCATTGTTGAGTGTATGAATAGTACCCAGTCTCCTACTATGTTTTTTGGATTTGGCTATAGATAGCTCCTCATGTCATCCAGGACTCTAGGTAGGTTGGTGTTGAAAATAAAACTGTAAACCATGGACATGACTTTGTTGATGAAGATGAGAAATATAATCCTCTTACATTCAATTGATATGAATGTTTCTTTAGGAAATTCTCTCTTATTGGTTTCTAGGAAAATCTTCATCAAATAGGTGTAATATCTAAAATGCCTTAGAGAGTGAAAATTCACTAGTTGTTTATGGATATTATCAGCTATGAATTGATCAAAAATGATACGAACTGAATGACCAGACTCTGACTTGAAAAATACCAATAGGAAACCGAGCATGACTTCGACCACATGTTTGTCATTATCTAGACCTAAGACTTGACTCAAAAGGGAACAGACCCATTGGAATTCAATAACCATTATAATCACATTCATTGGTAAAGACATGCTCTTAGAACAATGTTTTGGTTTGACAATTGTTTGTAAAAACAAATCTCGAACTTCCAATGGACATTATTTGTATACCCTAATTATCTTTTCTTTTCTTCATTGAAAGGTTCAAACACTGCGGAGGAAGACTCTGGTATATGTTGAGCACTCAACACACCCTAACAAATCCATGACCATTTTCTTTTTGGGTACCATTCGATCTTTTGCATTATATGTTTTCACTTTAGTTATGAAACTAATACTTTCACTTATCTTTTGTGTTTCATGTTTGAATTGATTAAATTTTACTTGAACATACAACAAATAATCATATTAACTCTAAAAGGGACTTAACAACCACTCAAGGAATCGGCGACCCACAATTTTCCCCGACTCACTTAAGAAGTTCGGCATCGATAAAAGTTAAAGGTGGCTAAAACCGTTTGAGAAGTCAAAGTAGCCGAGTGCCAACCTTCATCGGCATCGGCCGATGAAAGCGTTTCTTTTCTATGAATAAGCCTCGGGAATAATATTTTCGAAGACCAATCCATTTGGCTTCGGTGGAAAGGTGTAATAGTAAGTGTCATGCAAAAAGACGAGTGACACCGTTGACACCCAAAACGTTTTCAACGATGAAGGCTCATGAAGATGAGGACTCGCCAAGAAGCTGCATACCTGAACTTTCCCTGATAACCAACCCCGATATCATCGGCGTCAGAATTTTTATCAAGAGGATATCAATATAAGTATACACTCAGATAGTAGTCGATCCTTGATTTATACGCCGGAGTGATGTGGTGTGACGAGACATTTAACCCCTAAATGTATCAGTTATGCCACATTCAAAGCTAGTAGTCAATTCATGGATCGCGCATTAGTTACTAATTTGTGTGTGAATCAAAAGGAACCGTTAAACCCGTCGATACAATGCATCTTCCTCCGCGCCTTCGTCGTCGACCAGTTAAGATTTATCTACAGAAATCTAACAGTAGTTTATTTTGAATCTGCATTCATTACTCGTATTAACTAATTGATATGACTGGTAGTACCTCTCCATTTATATCATGTTCGAGTCATTGTGTATGATCCTATTCTACGTAGCAAGAAATTCAGAACAAACAGAAGAGTGAAGCTAACAGTTCGGAGGAAACGTCCAAATTTCAATGAGTATTAAACAATTATCTTAGTAAGCATTACAGGGACAATGCCTCCGAAGAATCCCTCCACCAGGAAATCACCGAGAGCCCCAAAACTGAAATAATTAGAAGCAGGAGAGGGCTCCTCCCCAGCAGTTGCAAGACAATTAGAGTTTGCTTCCAAGCCAATGTCCATCATTAAGACGATCACCAAGGAGGCCTTTGTCTAGCCCCCAGCTTTCGGAGACACAGAGGAAAGTACTGGAGCCAAGACAGCTTTTCCTCGTTGGGAAGAAGTGTTCAAGAAAATCAAGAAAGAAGAACCCCTCAAATATACCCCGCACAACGATCATGCTACAAGGAAGCTCGATGAGGAGGTCCTCAAAAATATTCACAAGGCTTATCTGGACATGGTGGCAAGCCGGTCTCCGGTATTTCCTTGCATTGAGCTTCTGAAATGGATTATTGACCATGCTGATGCACAAAAATTTTTGATTAACGATGATAACGGCGAATGAGTCGGGGTCTTCCTGCCATCAGAGGTTCATAGTTACTACAAGATCATGGAGTCTGAGCTAAAGTTGAGCATTGATTTCGTTATGAGCTTCTATGCATCACACGATACCAGCAAAATCATGGCATCATGGTGGAGAGAAGACAAAAACTTCATGAATCGGACTGTCAGCTGGTACCCAATGGTCAATCTCAAAGAACCATACATATATCTCATGGATCTACTCTACAGGTTGCATGGGGAGAAATATTTCTCCTGGTTCTCAGAGGCTTGGATGCCTCTATCTTTTACAGTCGCCATTTCAGGCATGGGCTTCAATTGAGGTTGCATCATCTCCAAATATTTGAGCACCTGCATAAGGCAAGATCAAGTGCCAAAGGAAGGAGAAACTCCCTCCTTCTACATGGATCCATATCTTCTAGACATCGTCTGCGCCAGGAACGCTTTCTCTGGGATGAACCTAAATTGGCACTCTTTGGAGCTCTCATTCCATGTATATTTCAGCATCTTATGGGAAAACATGTACAAAAGTTACTATGTTGTTATCTACGATCAGTTTATTGCACGCATTTATTTCTTGCTATTCAGGAAAGAATGCCCTAGGCTATCAGATGAAGCAAAGAAGGTTATATCCAAATTTGGTCACTAGTATTTATATGAGTGATAAACCTACATCAGGGTTTTTGGCGCCACAGGGGCACCCCACTTATTACCCATTTATGTTCCCAACCGACTAGTGTTAGGGGAGATTTGTTATCAGACCATCCTACAAGGATACAATGCAACTTTAGTAAAAGAAGGGAAGTGGGCCTTCATACCGTATGGGTTTCATATTGGCTTCTGCATGGTCAAAGACATCGTGCATGCTATGCAACTCAGGCTAGGTCAATTAGAATTTCGATTGGAAAACAGTCGATTTTGCAAGCATGACCCCAAGGGACTAGTCTTGCAACATGCATCGCAGGTATCATCATCTTGTCCCTATGCCCATGATCGGTTCGAAGATGAAATCTTCACCGAAAATGCTCAATATTGGGATAAAGTGGCGTCAAGAAGGGTTGATCCTCAAACAACCAGATTCAAAGCTATGAGTTTGGAAGAACAAGTGACATCTTTGGAGCAGACAACTCAAGAAATTCTCAGGGATCAGGAAAGAGCTGTAGCATCTGAATCCAGCGAGGAAATAGGCGATCCCCAGGAGGGCATCGAGGTAGCGACGGTTTATCATGAATCCCCAGTACAAATCAGGGATCTCCCTGAAGATCAAGCTACACAAGAGAGGGGTTCACTTTTCTACCATCAAACTCAATTGTTAATGAAGTGGATGCAGGACAATCCATACCTTATCATACAACCTGCGGTTTTAACTACTATCTGAAGTGCTCGGACAAAGTTAAATGACCTCGGTCTCATAAATCCTGACAACACCAATGGGCTAAGTAATCTTGAATCCTCAAAATTGTCTATCCATCCCTTGGAAGGAGGGACAAATAAACTAGAGATAGGTTGGGTGTCGATAGAAACACAAGTGCCCAATCCCTTGAGCACACGTATACATATATATAATGATGATGAGAGTCTGGAGCCCGCTCGCGATACCCCAGTGCCCGTCCAAAAGGAAGAAGGTCTCAATAAAACCTCTTCCCCTGAGCCTGAGGTTCAAGACAAGGAGGTCTCACAAAAGGAAACAAGAGCCGAAGGTGGCCTCGACACAAGAGAGTCTGACGAATAGGAAGCAGGAGCAGGTCTGAGTGATGACCCTCCACAAAAGGAAATCAGTAGTTCTATGTTCGACGAGCAAGTAAGTAACGAGTTTATACCTGACACCTCTATTCTACCCAATATTCAAATCCCCAACGAGCGACAAGTAGAGGTCGGATCTACAAGGCATAGCGAGGAAGTTCGAGAGCCCACTCTTGAACAAATATACACTGATGGGAGCATGAGAAACAACTTCACATGGGGCGATCAGCAGATACCAGAGCCGGTAGATGAGGTAGCAGACATCTATGTGATCTCCTATGATCAGAAGAGAAAGGCCATCGTTCAAAGGACTGCAAAGAAGAGAAGGATCACCTTGGATCACTCCATCTTAGTTACCACAGAGGAAAACTTAATCAACACAGTAGATGCTTGTACATCTGAATTGATCGACGTGGGAAAATCCCTCTCTGACACCGCCCAGGATAGAGCCAGGAGGGATGAAAAGGTATAAGCCACCACCCTAAAGGAGATCGATCACTTGCGCCATCTAGTCGAGTACTACAAGAGCGCTATGCAGACCGTTTTGTATCTGAGAGGTGAGTTCAACGGAGTTTACAACTAGTTCAAGAAGGAAAGGCACCTGTTAACCACGAACATAGTCGAGTTCCAGGAGGACACTCTCATGGCACTTGCGATGTGCAAAGAGATGGAGCAATGGAATGAAAAGGCACAACAAGAGGTAGAAAGACTCGAATATATTGAGGCAGTCCAGTAGGGTCGAGAAAATGAAATACATGGCATTCAGCTGGTAGGAAAAAGTAGTCTTGACCACATGAAGAGATCTGCCAAGTACTGGGCTAATATGTCCCAGGACCCACACCAAGCAATCAAAGAGCAATGGGCCAAGTGCCAGAAACACTGGGGTAAAATAAATAAAGTAATGAAGGATGTTGGTCTCCCTGATTTCGGCACCCCCGATGAATTTATCAACCTGAGCGACGTGTTCAAGACACATATCAAACAAGACTCTCTATGGGACGAATAATGCACAAATATAATTGATGCAAGGCCAGGGCAAGTGAAAAAATTCATGGAACACCCGATCAAATCTAGAACCATGATACAACAGTTGAACGCCAGTTTAGTAAAGTACCGAGGGCATGCAGTAGATATCAGAGGAGTATATGTAGCCCCAATGGAATAGCACAGATTGCCATGGGTTCAAACTTGTGAAGATGTGTTTATCAGTTGGTCTGAATACGAAATAAGTCATCCTTTTCAAGAAATATCTCAGGGGGACTGATAAAGAAACTATTGGATGATCATGCCACGTGGCGATTTTTGTTTTGTTCAAACTGTACTTAGCCGTTAATTTCGGTTGAATATTATATTATAAATAAGGACATCGACCAATTAGTCAAGGTCGATGGTTTTTGTAAGAGCTCTTTCTTTTTGGATGTTAAGAATTATTTTGATACTACTATGTGTTAGCGACAGAAGTCACCCCTGGATTGCAGCAGGAGTAGAGCCCAACGCCCATCAGTTTGTGTCACGATTTGTTTAATGGGGTGATCGATGGAAACCAACTCAAGACGATGTGGTTCTAACTCCAAAACTAGGCCGAGCATGCATGGGCAAGTGAGGTTCTAGATAACTTCAGACAGTGAGTTATAGTAAGGGTGAGTAGGGGGAAGACTTATATCAGAGAGGTGATAAAGTCTGTCGTAAACATCAGGCTCCTAACAGACTGTAGAAGAAGACATCTAAATGCAAGATCTTCTTACATTCAAACACAGAAAACCAGAGAAAACAATAATGCCACAATAAATCCTTTATCACAACATAATTGCCATAATTCGTGCGAATCAGTCGATCGCGAACTCTCTTAGTATGAGATGAAAACTAGATGAAATGAGAAGGTTGTCTGTCATTAAATAAGAAATCTTACATACCAATACATAACCAGAGAGCTAGAGTCTGTTAAAACTTTACAATCGGGAGTTGTGCTCTACCATCCATGCTTACAAAATACAAAGACTGAGTCTATATACTCAGTAAAAATCACATGTCAGAGGCATGTTCATCCATCTAAGGCGTGGTGTCCCTTCAGCCGAATTCAGACGGATAACTTTCGTCAGACGTCACCATAAATACGCATGGATCCTGCAAGGGAGATAGTTGCAACATTAAAGGCCGACATGGCGTGCGCAGACTTTCTCTGATCAGATGAGGACCAACCATGACCCTTTGGAGGAAATCAGTGCGCAGGACTGTCTCGGGCAGACTGTCTGTCGGAACCCCATACCTTGCATTCAATAAGTGAGATGAGGTTTCAACTACCTCTGCTCTCCTTCATTTAATTCTTTAGCGAGGACCAGGATCGAAACCAGGCCAAACTGGTCTTGGTGGACGCGGTATTTTCCTCTGTGGCAAAACCTGACCTTTTGGCGCCTTTGCATAACTCCTTTCCTTTCTCGAGTGACCACGGGCTTTGACCCCATGCTTATTCCCAAGGTGCTTTTGGCATTCGCGAATGGGAAGGAGCCAATCCTTGCTGCTCGAAATCGCGATGAGCGATATGCTGAGACGGATTAATCTGGCGCCACGCGTCCCTCTAGATCGGACGGCTCTTAACTTTCATGACAATACTATGGGCCCGGGTCCGGGACTGTCCCGACACCTCGCACATCGGAATATAATGGAGTTGCTTTTTGCGCCTTGGAATTGCGATGGGCGAAACGTCGTGATGGCTTAATTTGTTGTCAAGTGTCCCCTTTGGATAGACGATTGAAAATGTTTCGCGATTTCGCGGGCCCCACTTTCGGCGTTGTCGGGGTTCGGGGTTTCGGGATGTTTAAAGACATAAAACCTTCAGCCCTTGAGCTCGCAACTGTCGAAAAGTTGACGTGACCAGATCTCGTGCCACGTGCCCTTCAGAATGAACTGCTGTCATCCATTCTTGATCATGCTATAAGCGCTATCCACTGCGCTAACCTCGCTGCAACTTTGCTAATCGTGATTTCTCGCCCATCGTTGATCTAATCCTTTGGATACATCCTGAATGTTGAAATCAGAGTTCTCACTCGCTTGATCTGGGCCCGAAATGGACTTCTTCTATGTGTTGCGCTTAGGCACTTCTCGTGCAACCTACAGACCTGGATATCCTGATGCTGAAGACAAGTAATGTTGCTAACATTAGGCTTAATGGGGGATAGAGTCATCCTTGTGATTCTCTAAGGACTCATTTTGCAATTCCAGTGCCTTGTTGTTGGGCTACGGAGTCATTTACTAAGTCGGAACAATAAAATTAGAAAGAAAGAACAGAAAGGAAAATATTTACAAAACATAGGAGCCATTGAAGGCTCAGACAAAACATTTTTTAAGAAAATACCCATTTACTGGGCTGCTGAAAACCTCTTCACCTTCCAAATCTTGCAGCCGATATGTATTGTTTGAGAAAACCTCGAAGATTTTGAAAGGCCCGATCCACAGGGCTTCAAATTTTTCGTGTTTTCCCTTATCTTGTTTAGGAGCATCCCATTTCAACACTAGGTCTCCTATCCAAAATTCTTCCTTCTTGGCCTTCTTATCGAAAACCTGCTTGACCCGCTGCTGATGATCCTGAATTCTATCCATTACCTGCTCGCTGGCCTACTGGACTTCTACCAGTTGATGAATCCTTCTGATCATGTCGTTGGGCTCTTCTTGATAATCCTGGAAGAATTTCGCTATGGGAATGGCCAATTGAGAAGGAAAGATAGCCTCTGCTCCGTAGACTAACTGGAAAGGGGAGATGCCTATAGATCTCTTTGTGGTCACCCGATCGGCCCATAGAGCGAATTTCAGCTTCGAGTTCCAAGCCCTTTTCTTGTCCTCCAGTAATCTTTTAATGATCCTTATTAGGATTTTGTTGGAGGATTTTGCTAAATCGTTGCCCTGTGGATAATATGGGGTGGAGTGAATCAGCTTGATCCCGAACTTCTCACAGAAATTGGCTAATGGCTCGGACCCGAAAGCGGCTGCGTTATCAGTGACAATCTTACTTGGGCAGCCGAACCTTGTGATGAGGTCCTCTAGGAACCCAATGATTACCTTGTGGGAAGCACTCCTGGTGGGGATGGCTTCGATCCATTTAGTAAAGAAATCTGTGGCAGTCAGGATCCATCTGTGCTGCCCACTAGAAGCAGGGTGGATTTCTCCAATGAAATCCAGGCCCCATTGCTGGAAAGGTCCCGGAACAACTACAAGCTGTAAAGGCAGAGACTTGAGCTACTTCTTTCCTGAAAATCTTTGGCATGTAATACAGGCTCTAACTCCTCTATGGACATCAGCAAACAATGTGAGCCAGTAGTACCCAGCTCTGAGAATTTTGTGGGCTGTAGTCTTCCAGGAATAGTGCCCTCCACACAGGCCACTGTGGAATTTGACCATGATCCTGTCGGCCTCTTGTGGGTCCATGCATTTTAAAATCACCCCCAGGGGGTCTTTCCAGTACAAAATTTGATCAATAAGGCAGTACCTGACTTCCCTGAGCTTCAGAGCTCTTGCTCTGTTTCTTTGCAGGCCATCTGGGGGCCACAACTCCTGTAGAAAATATATGACATCCTTATACCAAGGACATCGAGCCAATGGGGGTTCTCTTTGAGGGTCTATTTTAGACAACTGACCCCGCTGAATTCCTGAGCATTTGTTCATGAAACTTACCCCCAAAGCTTGGCAATTGGCTTCAGCCAGCAGCTTGGCTAAGCCTTGACCTTTGATCAATTTGGTAGGCCTTATTTCCAGGTCAAATTCCTAGATCTTGGCTATCCATTTACTCCTCTTCCCATCAATATCGGGTTGTACAAGGATGTCCTTCACAGAGGTTGAAGGAACGTATGCGATCACCTTTGAGTGCAGGACATAAACCCTGAAAGATTTGAGAGCTTTCACTAAGGCATAGGTCTATTTCTCCATGATTTCATACCTGACCTTTGCATCTCTTAACACCTTGCTGAAGAAGGAAATGGGCTGCTCTCGCCCCTCCTCATTTCTCTGTAACAAGATCGTCGCTACTGTATCGAAAGAAGCGAAAGAGAAAATTAGGAAATCTTTGGAATAGTCGGGACTGATCAGCACAGGTGCCTCAGTCAATGCTCTTTCTATTTGGATGAAAGATTCCCTGGGTTCGGTGGTCCATTTCACTTCATTTCCCTTCTTGAGCATGGCTGTGATGTGTTTCACCAGCTCAGTGAAATTCGAGACAAATCTCCTCAGAAAATTAATCTTCCCCAAAAAGGCCTGAAATTCCTTCTTAGAACTGGGAAGTGACAGGGTCTAAATTGCCTCTACCCTGCTAGGATCAATCCTCGCTCCTTCTGCCGATACTGTATGGCCTAACAGCTTCCCTCTTTCATAGCAAACAAAGATTTCTTGGGATTCAGGGAAAGGCCAAAACTCTGACACTTCAAAAAAACTTTTCTCAGGTGACAACAATGCTCTTTGTCAGACTTGGAGAAGACTATTATGTCATCCAAATAGATCACCACAAACTTATCTTTCTCCCCGATGAAGGCTATGTCCATGGCTCGCTGAAATGTCTCTCCTACATTCATCAACCCGAAAGGCATCTTGGCATACATGAATGTACCCCAAGGAGTGGTGAAGGCCATTTTTTCTCTGTCCTCAGGCATGACCGATATCTGATTATAGCCAGAAAATCCGTCGATCATGGAAATCCTAGATGCACCGGTTACCCTCTGCAATATGTGTTCCATGTTGGGCAAGGGATAATTGTCTTTCTTTGAGCTCCTATTCAGGTTCCTGAAATCGACACAAAGCCTGATTTTTCCACTTTTCTTTCTTACTGGGACCAAATTGGCCACCCATTCGGAATATCTCAAGGGGACGATGATCCGGGCTTCTAACAACTTATTCACTTCTTTCTCCATGACAGGCAGCAACATGGGATTTATCTATCTTATCTTCTGCCTGAATGGATTAGCCTCTTCCTTTAGTGGGATCTTGTGTTCAATGACAGATGTATCATATGTTTTGAGGTCTTCATAGGTCCATGCAAACACATCAGCAAACTCTCTCAGCAACTCCGTATATTTGGCTCTCTGTTCTCTGGTAAAACTCCTTGACAGCTTGACAAACTTAGGCTCCTCCAGTGTGCCAATGTTGCACTCAGCTGTGTCAGCATCTTCATCTGTAACCCTACCCTTTACTGCCACATCATTCCCATCGAACAATCTTTCTAATGGGATTAGTCCCCTCGGAATGTGATTGCTAGGAAGCTGAATAATCTGGTGGTTGGAAATTTTATTTAAAAACACCTCGGGGTGAGGGTTATCTTATGTATCAGGATCCTGATCAATGTGTAATGTAGAAAATTCATCAACAGATTGGAGAAACTTCTCGATTTCCAGATCATCCTCGAATACCCTCCAATGCTTGACATTGTCTGGTACAGAGGACCTATATTTTATTTCAACATCAGAGTTGACCATAGGCGGCAGAGGAACTTTGAGCAAACTGGTTGAGACAGCTAAAGAATCGGCCACAACGTTATCCTCCCTTGGAATAAAAGAGATATTGAAGGCTGAGAATAATTTTTTAATTAGGTCCCATGCTTCATTCTTGTAATTTCTAAGTCGAGGGTGCTTAGCCTGATAAGCGCTTCTGATCTGTTGGACCACCAACTCTGCATCTCCGAACACTGCTATCTCCTGAATTCCCATTTCCCTTGCAGCTCTTAATCCTAGAACAAGGGCTTCATACTCTGCCACATTGTT
>ML808009.1:147886-170059 GCA_009831015.1 Picea engelmannii
CTGGAACCTAAATCAGTGTCCAAGGCGAAAATGGGATGGTTGGTAGGATTGGCTTCATCACTGATTATATAGGCCAATTGGGCTTCCCTATATAGCCTCCTATGTTCTCCTCTGAACACTGGGATAGTAGCATATGTGAGGTCTATCTACAAGGTTCCCCCTAGTCTTTTTATCCAAGATCTTGATAACAACATACCGAATTTGGGGGGGACATCAGCCACTACAATATCCATGACCACACTTTTCATGGGCAACTGGAACAAGGTCACGACCAGGTCTTTGATAACTCCTAGACACTGAAGTTTCCTGGAGTCGAAGGAATAGAGATCATGATAGGCTCGAGTGACTTCTATCCCTAACTCTTCCATGATAGTTTTGGGCATGAGGTTTTGAGAAGCCCCTGAATCCATCAAGAAGTTGTGCAGTACCTTGTCATGTATGTTCAAGGAAGTGTAGAAGGGAGGGGATGAGTCATTCATGTCTTCTACCATAGGACCTAGAATAACTGCAGGCTTTTCATCTTGCAAATTGATGGAGTCTGTGGGAAGGCTTGAGACCTCAGACTATAAAATCTCAAAGAATCATTTTTTGAACCCCTCATGTTTAATCAATTCTGTCAAGGGAACAGGGATTCTGATTTTTTGAATTTCATGCTCGAAATTAAAAGAAGGTGAGAGCTTTGGAATTTCTATTATTTCAGGAACATGACTCTGAACTATGGGAGAGAGGGGTCGGGTCCTCTTACCTTTGTGACCATCCGCTACTTCATTAGCAATCTTCTCTGTTCTAGTGGACTGCTCAGGAACATCAGGTGTTACCGCCTTCTTCTGGGTTCTCAGGTCATATCTGCCTTGGCGGCTACTAGTCTTGTTTTCCTTGCTCAGTTCATTAAGATGATTGTCCATGAGGGACTCCTCGTATGCTGATTGAGTGAGATGAGGAAAAGGAGGAGTGTCTCCGAAGCAATGGATTTCAGGATCAAGCTCATATGTTTCTCCTTCTTCCCCCTCGGCCACAAAGTTGTTTTGGAAAGGGGCCTGAATTTTCTGGTCTTCTTTGTCTCTTCCCCTCTCTCTTTGCACATTCGGGGGAGTAAAATTGTTCAGCCTCCTGAAACCTCCTTTGTTTTCGGCATTCTGAGGGCCCTTGTATGCTTGCCTCCCCTCGACCTTCATTCTCTCCATCTCTACAGACAGAGACTTCACCATCTTGGTCAGTTCATCCACTTGAGGGTGGGGCACCGATGATCCAGAAGTTGAGGTTTCCGACCTTCCCTTTCTTATGTCTGTGTCGGCCTTGTTCCTCAATCTGTCAGTTGCTAACACATTGGATTCCACCTCTATGGCCGCATCTTTCATTTGAGATAAGGAGGTGTCTCTTCTTTCTCTCAAAAGCAGACAGAAATCGGGGTTGAACGCACTACCATAAGAAATCTTGGTCAAGGCTTCTGAAGGCTTTATTTCAGCAGGAATTTTATTATACATATTATTGAATATTTTGGAGAAGTCGGAGATAGAATCTCCATCCATCTTCTTCAAATACCCAAACTCTGTCATGTAATACATGAAATCCTTCCTATCTCCCCACTGCCTCAGGAAATCACTATCCAGAGCTTCGATCCCAGCAATAGATTCGGGGGCCAGTCCTCTAAACCACTTCCTCACCTCACCATCCAAGCTCTGGATGAAGACTCTCATCCAAACATCTTTGTTTTCAATGTTCAGGTTGTCTGCATAACTGTAGAAAGCAGCCAGGTGTTCTTCCACAGTTACATCCCCTTCTCCAGTGAACTTGGGCATGTATTTCAAGTAATCTCCAACAGGGAGAGGATTCATAGGATGGGTTAGAACTAAAGGAGAATATCTGGCAGCGACTATGGAATCCATTCTATTCAGAGGGGGATTAGCACCAGCCATAGGACTATTAGGTGGAGGAGAACTCGGAGGAGAAGGAGTTCGCGAAGGGGCTACTGGGAATGAGTCCCGAAGTGGGGTGGGAAACAAGAGGGGATTTAAGGAGAAGGCTAACGAGCTCAAGTCAGCAGGTGCTCCTCTTTGTGCAGGAGAGGGGGAATCTTCTGTAGTCTTGGGTCTACTCCAAGGTGCAGCTTCAGAGGAGAGGGGAGTGACAAGGATTTCTCCCTCCAATCCCAGACCAGGAGGGGAAAACTCAGCAGGAACACTCCCGAAATTTAGGAAACGGGAAACCTCTGAAGGAGGCCTATTGAGAAACTGAGGAGGAGAAAATGGATTTCCTACAGGAGGAGATGGTGGATTACTGGTTCGATGATGGAAGCTTCTTCTTCAGAGTTCTTTCCTTTTCTGAGGATGAGCCTGCGTGTGTCTGCCTCTGAAAGCCACAATTAATAGAGCAGGTTCTCCCCAGTGGATTCGTCACAATGGAGTCGCCAGGTGCACAGTAGCAATCTTCAAAGGCTCTGATACCCGATGCACCTTTGGAATCAGAGGTTCAATGTCATTCAATCCCAGGGAAAATTTTCAACTTCGTCCCCAGAAATAGCGCCAAAAATTTTAGCGACGGAAGTCACCCCTGGATTGCAGCAGGAACAGAGCCCGACGCCCATCAGTTTGTGTCACGATTTGTTTAATGGGGTGATCAATGGAAGCCAACTCAAGACGGTGTGGTTCTAACTCCAAAACTAGGCCAAGCATGCATGGGCAAGTGAGGTCTTAGATAACTTCAGACAGTGAGTTATAGTAAGGGTGAGTAGGGGGAAGACTTATATCAGAGAGGTGATAAATTCTGTCGTAAACATCAAGCTCCTAACAGACTGTAGAAGAAGACATCTAAATGAAAGATCTTCTTACATTCAAACGCAGAAAACCGGAGAAAACAATAATTCCACAATAAATCCTTTATCACAACATAATTGCCATAATTCGTGCGAATCAGTCGATCGCGAACTCTCTTAGTATGAGATGAAAACTAGATGAAATGAGAAGGTTTTCTGTCATTAAACAAGAAATATTACATACCAATACATAACCAGAGAGCTAGAGTATGTTAAAACTTTACAATCGGGAGTTGTGCTCTACCATCCATGCTTACAAAATACAAAGATTGAGTCTATATACTCAGTAAAAATCGCCTGTCAGAGGGATGTTCAGCCATCCAAGGCGTGGTGTCCCTTCAACCGAATTCGGACGGATAAATTTCGTCAGACGTCACCATAACTATGCATGGCTCCTGCAAGGGAGATAGTTGCAACATTAAAGGCCGACATGGCGTGCGCAGACTTTCTCTGATCAGATGAGGACCAACCATGACCCTTTGGAGGAAATCAGCACACAGGACCGTCTCAGGCAGACTGTCTGCTAGAACCCCATACCTTGCATTCAATAAGTGAGCTGAGGTTTCAACTACTTCTGCTCTCCTTCATTTAATTCTTTAGCGAGAACCAGGATCGAAACCAGGCCGAACTGGTCTTGGTGGACGCGGTATTTTCCTCTGTGGAAAAACTCGACCTTTTGGTGCCTTTTCATAACTCCTTTCCTTTCTCGAGTGACCACGGGCTGTGACCCCATGCTTATTCCCAAGGTGCTTTCGGCGTTCGCGAATGGGAAGGAGCCAAACCTTGATACTCGAAATCATGATAAGTGATATGCCGAGACGGCTTAATCTGGCGCCATACGTCCCTCTAGATCTGACGGCTCTTAACTTTCCTGACAATACTATGGGCCTGGGTCCGGGACTCTCCCGGCACCTCGCGCATCGGAATATAATGGAGCTGCTTTTTCGCCTTGGAATTGCGATGGGCGAAACACCGTGATGGCTTAATTTGCTGCCAGGTGTCCCCTTTGGATAGACGACTGAAAATGTTTCGCGATGTCGCGGGCCCCACTTTCGGCACTGTCGGAGTTTGGGGTTTCAGGATGTTTAAAGACATAAAACCTTCACCCCTTGAGCTTGCGATTGTCAAAAATTCGACATGACCAGATCTCGTGCCACGTGCCCTTTGGATGAACTGATGTCATCCATTCCTGATCATGCTATAGGCGCTATCCACTGCACTAACCTCGATGCAGCTTTGCTAATCGCGATTTCCTGCCCATCGTTGATCTAATCCTTTGGATACATCTTGAACGTTGAAATTGGAGTGCTCGCTCGCTTGATCTGGGCCCGAAACGGACTTCTTCTGTTTGCTGAGCTTAGGCGCTTCTCGTGCAACCTGCAGACCTGGATGTCATGTTGCCGAAGACAAGTAATGTTGCTAACACTATGAATTGGGAAGTCCTTCTAGACCAAAGACAACCTATTTTCATCAGATGTATGTGATTGGACTTGGAGAAGAACTACTTCTTATCCTACTCCATGAATGATGCAGTAAATGAGTAAGAGCAATTAATTATGTTGTCAAGTTATATGGTGCAATGATTTGATGTTATTTGCTTTAATGATGAAGATAAATTGTTGTGTTATTATGTGATGAATGTTATGGTAGATGAATTATTTTTCTTACCATGACCTTGATTACATATGTGTTTTCTTTCTGCTAATTAGTTTTCTCAGACATTAATTGGATTCTCATTTGGTTAATGTATTAGTACTAGGCCCTTTGGCATAGAATCATTGTCTGCATGTTTGAGCAACAGGTTATCCCAATCGCATCCTCTTCCCAGTAGTTAAAACACAATCCTGTTAGTTGTCAAGTTGGTTTATACTGGCTTGCATCTCTCATACCAACCCCGCCCTAAGAGAAAATACAGAAAAGAACAGTCCTAACTAAAGGAAGAGCCTTCACAAGAAAACACAAAGCCCATCGATAAATTGGTCGAATCGCAAGATATGGAGAACCATTCCATATTAAACACTGCAGATTCTAATTGGGCCTCGGTGGTGGGTTTGGTTCCTGTTGTTGATTCAAGGGATTTAAGCCCCATCAACAGAATTGGTGCTAGAAGGAGGGCCTGAGAATGAATGGTTGAGTATATAATTTATATAGTATTTATAATAGCATACATATTCATAATGGTCCACATGCATGGCTAGTCATTCAACAGATATCCCACACTTAATGAGTACTCCCGAAGCAGGTAACTCACCCTAGCCTGAGGAAGAACCTTTTCACCCTGAAATACCTTACGCCCTTCCTCACGAGGAAGTGAATCAATTCCAGAGAATCACTAGAGCCTACACCCGGAAAATCGGAGCATTGTCCTTAACTCCCATCCTCCCTCGAAGAAAACAACAAAGAAGACCAGTGGTTAGCACTCCCGACAAAGTTTTCCTACACTCCGTAGAAGACTTAATAGATTTTGAAATCACTGAAATCCAAGAACCTCTTGATCTAATACCTGAAACGCCATTCGGCAACATCTCCGAGCCAAACAATTGTTTGGAAGAAGAGGGGATCAACTCGAATTCCAAAGATATGGAAGATAATAATGATCATGAGAAGGAAAGGGAAATACCACTTCAAGACAACCAACCTTGGTTGGCCAGAGATGCCATGGTCGTCCCGGGATGAGTACATAATCTTACCCGGCACCCGGAAAAGATGCTCCCCAAGTACGATCCCGAAACTTCAGGTTTACCTAAAGATCATGTCAAGAAGTTCATACTCGCGATAAGGCTTATGAATTTTCAACATGAAGACGTAGTCTGTAGGCTCTTTCCCTACACATTTGAGAACTCAGCTTCCACGTGGTATTTTAATCTACCGGTAGGATCCATAACTAGCTAGACCAAGTTCCAGAAGGACTTTTTAGACAAATTTGTAGAGGAAACTACCACATGAGCTCTAATGTTTGAGTTGTTCGCAGCCACCATGATCCCGAAAGAGAGGGTCAAATATTTTAATCAAATATTCATGACCATCTTAAACAAATTCCAACCCGCGACGAAACCAACTCAAGAGTTTCAAATCAAGGCTTATGCCAACCCGCTTCCGGCTTCTATTTCTATGTTCGTAAAAAGGGTCGCTAAGAAAACCCTTGTGGAAAATTTTGAAGAGGCCAAGACGATAGAATTCCAGATGAAAGGATGTAAAGAAGGCCAGGCCTCTTTGATGAAAAGAGAAACCCAGCCCCCTCCTAGGAGAGGACTCCTTTTAACCAGACTATCGGGGAAACCAGTCGAACAAACTCTTGATAAGGGTAATGGAGATATATAAAACCTGCAATGCATGGTTAAGAAATTATCTAATGAGATCATAGACATGAAGAGAATCATAGGAGAGTGAAACCAAATCCAAAAGCCCTATAAGCCTTTCTTTAAAAGAAACCATCATTTCAAAGCAATTGAACCTCCCCCAGCTAACTTAAACATTGACCTAGGGAATGTTTTGTCTAATTCTTTCTGTACTTATCACTAGGAGAACCACTCTAAAGGAGAATCCCCTCAATGGGTCCATGCCATGAATTTAATGTCCAATCATTTTCTGGATGAAGTATCCCTGTCGAACAGTCAAGCAGTTTAGCCATGAATATTGTTGATCAAGAAGAGGCTGACCCACCACGAGACACAACCATGCTGATATGGGATCCCGACGTGATCATTCCTTCGGATGATCTGTTTCATTCCTTCGGATGATCTGTTTGAGACTCAATAACAACCCATAGAAGTTTCGGTAATACAGACACGTAGTAAGGGTCAAACCGGATCGAAAGATACCGACACCACCTGGGCCTCGCAAAGTAAGTTAACTCCTAATCGCCCGAAAATAACTTATGCACATGGTAAAAAGCCACATCCATACCCAAGAATCTCCCAAACTATATTACAACATAGTCGAAGTTTTGAAGAAGCTAAAGGCTAATATATTGGTTATGGACATATGTAGGATTCCTCGGCAGAAAAACTTTATGTTGCAAGCTCTAAGCTTGATAGAAGACCCAACCACAGGCAATGATCAGAAGAAGAATCTATCCCCAACAGATCTGGCGAGCAATCCAACCGTAAATACCTACTCGGAAGGTAGGAAGGAGAGGCCTTTTGTACCACCTTTCCTTTTAACATTTGAAGTCTTCAATAGGAACCTTCAAAATTGTTTGGTAGATTCTGGGGCGTCTTCTAATGTCATGCCCTTGGCCGTTTGTAATAAATTAGGTGTTTTCCCTCTCAAAATTGATAAGCATGTCATACAACTGGACAGAACCCAGGTCAAGGTCATGGGAGAACGCAAAGATGTGATGATGAGGATAGCGAAACATCCTAATTTCATGTAGGTGATTGACATCATCATGGTGGATATTTTTGAGGCGTATGGGCTATTGTTGAGCCGAGATTGGTCTGAAAAGCTAAACACATATTTTAGTACAGACTGGGCACACCTTTGGCTACCACTAAAGGGATACAAGAACATGATCAAAATCGATAGGGAGAGATATATGAAGCATATGGTCATTGATCTAGAAACCCCAAACGAACCATCCTCTACCGATTTCCCCATATTGGGCAATTATTCCTATGAGTCTCACTTCGGGAACTTTTCTCCTCTCCTGTCCAATGTTCCGCTTACCCAAAACTCCGAGATGACTTTTCAAGAGGAATCGTCGATGCCGACAGAAGATTCTCTCTTCTATCAAAACCCCATGCTAGGACGTGTGGGAGAAAATATCGGGAAACAAAACATTAATGATGGTAGAGAAAGGAATGATTGTCGTTCACGAATTTGGACCCTCTATTTTGATGGATCCAAATCACAAGAAGGGTGCATCCTTATCGATGCAGGGTGCATCCTTATCGATCAGAAGGGTAAACGTCATTTCTTGTCCTATAGACTATAATTTGAGTGTACCAACAACACTACCGAGTATGAATCTCTAGTACAAGGGTTAAATAAATCCATAGATTTGGATGTCAAGGAACTGAAAGTTTTCAGAGACTCTAAAATTATTGTTAGAAAAGTGAAAAATACTATACATTGCAATTCACCTCATCTTAAAAACTACCAGCAGGAGGTGCATGGGATAATAGAACACTTTGAGGCTTTCAATATCACTGCAATTCCCAGAGAAAAGAATATTCTTGCTGACTCCTTGGCCACAACTGCTTATAGACTGTCGCCTTTAGAAGATTATGAAGCCTCCTGATTCACTGTAGCGCTGCTCTACAAACCGTCAGTACCTAATAACATTTCTAATTGGAAATTCTTTGAGGGAGATGAACAAATCATAATCTTCTTAACCAACCAAGACAATTTCAAAGATCTTGCTATTAACAATGAAGAGTTCCAAGAGCACTCAACAAAAATTGATCCTCGGGCAGAACAACATATGGATAAATCAAAGGCTCACACAATCCCGAAGGGGATAGCTAATATAGAGAATCTATTTGATCTAAAGGAACGATTCAAAGGCCCAAAAAGTGCAAAGACTGGTAGCTCTTGTCCCCTCTATGAAACTGTAAACCTTGGAACCCCAGAGAACCCAAAGCATGTGAATCTTGGCAAAACTATATCTAAGGAAGAGAGGAAATCCTACCTCAAATTATTTAGACAATATCAGGACGTCTCCGCATGGTCCTATAAGGATTTGAAAGCGTATGATACCCGCATTATTCAACACACCTTCCTGTTAAAACCCGAAGTGAAACCTTTCCAACAGAAGCTTCAAAAGTATCATACATCCCCGGAACCTCTCATGTATCAGGAATTAAAAAAGCTTCTAGATGCGAAAATAATTTTCCAGGTTAGACATTCTGCCTGGGTAGCAAATCTTGTTGTGGTGAGGAAACATTCGCGAGAGATCCGACTATGCGTAGACTTTCAGAACCTCAACAGAGCTTCAGAAAAAAAAAAATTATCCCGTCCCACCGATGGAACAACTCCTGCAGATCGTTTCGGGCTTGGAGATTTTCTCTCTACTAGACGATTTCTCAGGCTACAATCAAGTGTTGGTTTCAGAGGAAGACCGTTTAAAAACCACCTTCCAAACCAAATGGGGAACCTTCGCTTATAAACGCATGACTTTCAAGTTAATCAACACAAGAACAACCTTCCATAGGGCCATGGACGTGGATTTTTGGGGACTTATTAATAAGTGTGTGATGGTGTATTTAGATGATGTAACAATGTATTCAAATAATAGAGAAGATCACATCCAACACTTAACTCAGATTTTTGAGAGATGCAGGAAATACGGTATATCACTGAACCCTAATAAAACTATCTTCGGTGTCAAGGAAGGTAAGTTGTTAGGTCATATTATATCTCAGGCAGGGATTCGCATAGACCCAGAAAGGATTAAGGCCATAGCTCAACTCTCGCTACCCCATAACAAGAAATCTATGCATTCCTTTTTCGGGCAAATCAATTTTGTGAGGAAATTCACTCCCGATTTTGCCAAAATCATCAAACCCTTACAAAATATGATTCACAAGGATGTCAAGTTTAAGTGGGATGATCGGTGATTTCAACAATATCAAAGTTTCCATATCTCGGGCCTTAGTGTTACGAAGTCCCGATTTCAATAGAGACTTTTTCCTTTATACTTCTGCCTTCGACAAATCGCTAGTTGCAGTTTTGACCGAGAAGGATGAGGACAACAATGAAGCCCCAGTGTCATTTATGAGTACCAATATTCAAGGAGTTGAGCTCAATTACCCTGCCATAGACAAGTAGGCCTACGCGGTCTATAAGGCAGTAAAGTATTCCAGGTCTTACATCCTCAAGAATCACACTAAGGTGATTGTGCCACACCCTGCGGTCTAATCCCTGTTTACCCAACAAGAAATGGGGGAAAGAAGAGGGAACTGGATGGCAGCAATCCAGGAATTTGATCTAGATATAAAACCTACCAAACTGGTAAAAGGACAAGGTTTGTGCAAGCTTGTAGTCGAAGCCCAGGATCGAGCAATTGAAGATTCCGGGTGGGAAAATGAAATAGCACTATGGTGTGGTGAAGTAGCACATCTCCCCAGGACAAGGCTCCTGGTAAAAGGATTTAACTTATCTTCTACATCACGGGACTTGTCCCGAGAACCTCAAACCTAGGGAAAGGAGGGCCCTGAGGTTAAAATCTGCACAGTATCACCTTATAAATTCGGTGCTCTTTCGGATCAACTATGATGGGGTACTATTGATATGTCTCGAATGAGAAGATGCTAACAAAGTGCTAAAAGAACTCCATGACGACCCCGTCGAAGGACATTTTGCAGGAAACACCACTACTCATAAGATTCTAAGAGTCGGCTATTACTGGCCCACCTTGTTCAAAGACGCTCATACTCACGCTAGGAACTGTAAGACTTTTCAAATAAGCGTTGGAAAGGAGAAAAGCGAAGCAGTCCCACTTCAGCCTGTGACTGTCTCTAGGCCTTTTGAGCAGTGGGGGTTGGATATCATAGGAGAAATTTCACGTAACTCTACAAAACTCCACAAGTACATTCTTACTGCCACCAACTATTTCACAAAATGGGCAGAGGCCATTCCTCTGACTCATGTAAATGAGAAGGTAGTAATCCAATTTATAGAACATCGGCTGATCACAAGGTTTGGTGTCCCCTCTTCTCTGGTCTTTGATATTGCAGCTTACTTCTCTTCTACCCTATTAACATAGTTTTCTCTAGACAAAGGAATCATAATCAAGTACTCTGCAAATTACTACCCTCAAGGAAACGGTGTGGCGGAATCAAGTAATAAGAACCTAGTAAGGATACTAAAGAAGACAGTTATAGATAACCAAAGAAATTGGCATAACCAACTTCATAATTCCCTATGGGATGATAGGGTCACACCCAAAGAAGATGTAGGGAATTCCCCATACTTTCTGGTGCACAAACAAGAATCCATCCTCCCAAATGAGCTCTATCTGTCATCTCTTCGATTGGCCCAAGATTCCAATGAGGAACCATCGTCGGCCATGCAACAAAGAATAAACACTCTACTCATGCTAGAAGAAGAGAGAGACAAGGATAAGTTAAAATTATTATCTCACCAATAGATAGTGAAAATATGGTTCGATAAGCATAAAGCTAAAGAGAAGAATTTTGAAGTAGGAGACTTGGTCCTGAAATGGGACAGAGAAAATGAACCAAAGGGGAAACATTCTAAATTTCAGAATCTATGGCTTGGACCTTTCCAGGTGGCCGAGAAGATCGGGGCAGGCACTTACCGGCTACAAAATCTGAGAGAGGAACCTGATTCCCTCCCAATAAATGGCCAAGCCATAAAACAATACTTTCAATAAAAAACAAATATATATATATATATATATATATAATAAAATTAGTTAATATGGATAAAAGAAATACCAGAGATATCTACTTTGTGGTTCGGTAATACCTCAAGGGAAATGAAGTAGAAGTATATATTCTGCATTCGCCCAGTGAAATTCCATTTGTTGTGCACTCAACACACCCTAAAAATCTATGACCATTTTCTTTTTGGGTACCACTCGATCTTTTGCATCGTATGTTTTCACTTCATTTATGAAACTGATACTTTCGCTTATCTTTTATGTTTCATGTTTGAATTGATTAAATTTTACTTGAACATACAACAAAGAATCATCTTAACTCTAAAAGGGACTTAACAACCACTCAAGGAATCGACGACCCAAAATTTTCCCTGACTCACTTAAGAAGTTCAGCATTGGTAAAAGTTAAAGGTGGCAAAAACCATTTGAGAAGTCAAAGTAGCCAAGTGTCGACCTTCATCGGCATCTGCCGATGAAAGTGTTTCTTTTCTATGAATAAGCCTCGAGAAGGATCTTGCCGAAGACTAATCCATTCGGCTTCTGTGGAAAGGTGTAATAGTAAGCGTCGCGCAAAAAAGAGGAGTGACACCGCCGACGCCCGAAATGTTTATAACGATGAAGGCTTATGAAGATTAGGACCCACCAAGAAGCTATGTACCTAAAATTTCCCTGATCACCAACCCTAATATCATCGGTGTTGGAAGTTTTATCAAGAGGATATCAATATAAGTATACACTCAGATAGTAGTCGATCCCCGATTTATACGCCGGAGTGATGTGACGTGAGGAGACGTTTAACCCCTAAATGTGTCAGGTATGCCACATTCAAAGCTAGTAGTTAATTCATGGATCACACATTAGTTACTAATTCGTGCGCGAATCAAAAGGAACTGTTAAACCCGTCGATACAATGCATCTTCCTCCGTGCCTCCACCATCGACTAGTTAAGATTTATCTGCAGAAATATGATAGTATTTTATTTTGAATCTGCATTCATTACTTGTATTAACTAATTGATATGACTGATAGTACCTCTCCAGTTATATCGTGTTCGATTCATTGTGTATGATCCTATTCTGCACAAAAAGAAATTCATAACAAACAGAAGAGTGAACCTAATAGTCCGGAGGAAACATCCAAAGTTTAGTGAGTATTAAACAATTATCTTAGTAAGAATTACAAGGAAAATTCCTCCGAAGAATCCCTCCACCAGGAAATCACCGAGAGCCCCAAAACTACAAGAATCAGAAGCAGGAGAGGGCTCCTCCCTAGTAGTTGCAAGATAATTAGATTTTTCTGCCAAGACGATGTCCATCATTAAGACAATCACCACGGAGGCCTTTTTCTAGCCCCCAACTTTTGGAGACACAGAGGCAAGTATTGGAGCCAAGACAACTTTTCCTCACTGGGAAGAAGTGTTCAACAAAATCAAGAAAGAAGAACCCCTCGAATATACCCTACACAGCGATCTTGATATAAGGAAGCTCGATGACAAGGTCCTCCCAAATATTTGCAAGGCTTATCTACACATGGTGGCAAACTGGTCTCTGGTATTTCCTTGCATTGAGCTTCTGAAGTGGCTTATTGACCACGTTGATGCACAAAAATGTTTGATTAATGATGATAATAGCGAATGCGTCGGGGTCTTCCTGCCATTAGAGGTTTAGATTTACTACAAGATTAGGGAGTCTGAACTAAAGTTGAGCACTCATTTCATTATGAGATTATATGCATCGCACGATACTAGAAAAATCATGGCATCGTGGTGGAGAGAAGACAAAAAAATCATGAACCAGACTGTCGGCTGGTACCCGACGGTCAATCTCAAAGAACCATACATATATCTCATGGATCTACTCTGCAGGTTGCATGGGGAGAAATATTTCTCATGGTTCTCACAGGCTTGGATGCCTCTAGCTTTTACAGTCGCCATTTTAGGCACAGGCTTCAATTGGGGTGCCATCATCTCCAAACAGATGAGCACCTGCATAAGGCAAGCTCATGTCCCAAAGGAAGGAGCTACTCCCACCTTCTACATGGATTCATATCTGCTAGACATCGTCTACACCATGAACGCTTTCTCTGGGATGAACCTGAATTGGCACTCTTCAAAGCTCCCGGTCCATGTATATTTCAACATCTTATGGGAAAACAGGTACAAAAGGTCCTATGTTGTTATCTACGATCAATTTATTGCATGTATTTATTTCTTGTTATTCAGGAAAGAATTCCCTAGGATGTCAGATGAAGCAAAAAAGTTTATAGCCAAAGTTGGTCACTGGTATTTATATGAGCGAAAAACCTACATTAGGGTTTTCGACACCACAGGGGCACCCCACTTATTACTCATTTATGTTCTCGATCGATTAGTGTTAGGGGAGGTTTGTTATCAGACCATCCTACAAGGATACAGTGAAACTTTAGTAAAATACAAGAAGCGGGCCTTCATACCGTATGGGTTTCATATTGGCTTATGCATGGTCAAAGACACCGCGCATGCTAAGCAACTCGGGCTAGGCCAATTAGAATTTTGATTCCAAAACGGTCGATTTCGCAAGCATGACCCCAAGGGACTAGTCTTGCAACATGCATCGTAGGTATTATCCTATTGGCCCTATGCCCATGATCGGTTCGAAGATGAAATCTTCACCGAAAACGCTCAATCTTGGGATGAAGTGGCGTTAAGAAGGGATGATCCTCAAATGACCAGATTCAAATCTATGAGTTTGGAAGAACAAGCGACATATTTGGAGCGGACAACTAAAGAAATTCTCAGGGCTTAGGAAGGAACTGTAGCGTCTGAATCCAGCGAGGAAATAGGCGATCCTCGAGAGGGCATCGAGGCAGTGACAGTTTATCATGAATCCCCGGTACAAATCAGAGATCTCCCTGAAGATCAAGCTACACAAGAGAGGGGTGCACTTTTATACCAGCAAACCCAGTTGCTAATGAAGTGGATGCAGGACGATCCATACCTTATCATACAACCTGCGGTTTCAACTACTATCTAAAGCACCCCGACAGAGTTAAATGACCCCGGTCTCGCAAATCCTGACAACACCAACGGGCTAGGTAATCCTAAATCCTCAACATAGCTGGTCCATCCCTTGGAAGGAGGGACAAATCAACTAGAGGCAGGTCGGGTGTCGATAGAAACACAAGCGCCCAATCCCTTGAGCACACTTATACATATATACAATGATGAAGATAGTCCAGAGCCCGCTCGTGGCACCCCGGTGCGCATCCAAGAGGAAGAAGGTCCCAAGAAAACCTCTTCCCCTAAGCCCGAGGTTCAAGAGAAGGAGGTATCACAAAAGGAAATAGGATCCAAAGGTGGCCTCAACATAAGAGAGTCTGACAAATAGGAAGCAGAAGCAGGTCTGAGTGATGAACCTCCACAAAAGGAAATCGGTAGTTCTACAGTTGACAAGCAAGTAAGTAACGAGTCTATACCCGACACCTCTATTGTGCCCAATATTCAAATACCCAACGAGCGACAAGTAGAGGTCGGATCTACAATTCATAGCGAGGAAGTTCGAGAGCCCACTCTTGAATAAATATACACTGCTAGGAGCCTGGGAAACAACCTCACATGGGGCAATCAGCAGATACCAGAGCTGATACACGAGGTAGCAGACATCCATGTGATCTCCTATGATCATAAGAGAAAGGCCATCATTCAAAGGACTGCAAAGAAGAGAAGGATCACCTTGGATCACTCCATCTTAGTTACCACAGAGGAAAAATTAATCAGCACAGTAGATGCTCATACGTCTGAATTGATCGGCGTGGGAAAATCCCTCTCTGACACCACCCAGGATAGAGCCAAAAGGGATGAAAAGGAATAAGCCACCACCCTAAAGGAGATCGATCACTTGCGCCATCTAGTCGAGTACTACAAGAGCGCTATGCAGACCACTGTGTATCTGAGAGGTGAGTTCAATGGAGTTTACAACGAGTTCAAGAAGGAAAGGCACCTGTTAACCATGAACATAGTCGAGTTCCAGGAGGACACTCTCATGGCACTTGTGATGTGCAAAGAGATGGAGCAATGGAATGAAAAGGCACAACAAGAGGTAGAGAGACTCGAATATATTGAGGCAGTCCAGTAGGGTCGAGAAAAGGAAAGACATGGCATTCAGCTGGTAGGAAAAAGTAGTCTTTACCACATGAAGAGATCTGTCGAGTACTGGGATAATATGTCCCAGGACCCACACCAAGCAATCCAAGAGAAATGGGCCAAGTGCTAGAAACACTGGGGTAAAATAAATAAAGTAATGAAGGATGTTGGTCTCCCTGATTTTGGCACCCCCGATGAATTTATCAACCTGAGCGACGTGTTCAAGACGCATATCAAACAAGACTCGCTATGGGACGAATAATGCGCAAATATAATTGATGCAAGGCCAGGGCAAGTGCAAAAATTCATGGAACACCCGATCAAAGCTCGAACCATGCTACAACAGTTGAACGCTAGTTTGGTAAAGTACCGAGCGCATGCAGTAGATATCAGAGGATTATATGCAGCCCCAATGGAACAACACATATTCCCATGGGCTCAAACCTGTGAAGATCTGTTTATCAGTTGGTCTGAATACAAAAGAAGTCATCCTTTTCAAGAAATATCTCAGGGGGACTAATAAAGAAATTGTTGGATGATCACGCCATGTGGCAATTTTTGTTTGGTTCAAACTATACTTAGCCGTTAATTTTGGTTGAATTTTATATTATAAATAAGGACATCGACCAATTAGTCAAGGTCGATGGTTGTTGTAAGAACTCTTTCTTTTTGGTTGTTAAGAATTATTTTGAGACTGCTATGAATTGGGAAGTCCTTTTGGACCAAAGACAAGCTATTTTCATCATATGTATGTGATTGGAATTGGAGAAGAACTACTTCCTATCATGATCCACGAATGATGTAGTAAATGAGTAAGAGAAATTAACTATGTTGTCAAGTTATCTAGTGCAATGATTTGATGTTCTTTGCTTTAATGATGAAGATAAATCATTGTGTTATTATGTGATGAATGTTATGGTAGATGAATTATTTTTCTTACCATGACCTTGATTACATATGTGTTTTCTTTCTGTTTATTAGTTTTCTCATACAGTAATTGGATGCTCATTTGGTTAATGTATTAGTACTAGGCCCTTTGGCATAGAATCATTGTCTGAATGTTTGAGCAGCGGGTTATCCATAGCTCAGCCTCTTCCCGGTAGTTAAAAATCAATCCTATTACTTGTCAAGTTGGTTTATACTAGCTTTCATCTCTCATACCAGCCCCACCCCAAGAGAAAATATAGAAAAGAACAGTCCTAACTAAAGGAAGAGCCTTCACAAGAAAACACAAATCCCATTGATAAATTGGTCGGATTGCAATATCTGGAGAACCATTCCATCTTAAACATTGTAGAGTCTAATTGGGCCTTGGTAGCGGGTTTGGTTCCTGCTGTTGAGTCAAGGGATTTAAGCCCCATCAACATTATACTGAGGGAATCTCGAATTGACAGACTCTTTACCCTACACATGACATTGGATCCTTGTTTATTCACGATGACCTTTTCTTCATGCAAATATCGTTCGGTGCACAAACTTATAAATTTGGGAAAGGGGAAAGTGATTTCAACAACACTATGGAGGCCTAGACTACTTCAAGGAATGGTATACGCCTTCCTACATTGTCGGACAGGTTGCTTCTAGACACAAAGATGAGCGAAATGGTGATTTTGGTATCAAAGACGTCTGAATCTCGGTCAATTAGGGCTTCTTCATTTACTATACGGTATTCTTCGATTACGGAAGTTATGATAAGATCCATGGTTGCAACGAAAAATACCTGGAAATGAGCGGAAATGGCGTGCAATTGGCGTACTGTTGAGTTGCAGTTGAACGAGGGTGGTCGTGCCAAGTTTCAAATGGTCCAGTTGTTCCGAATAATAATAAAATAAATAACAAATGCCATTTATATAAATTTCCAAATTTCGAGTGCGCGAGGAAGTGGTTTGGGGCAACCCGCTTCTCACCCTAAAATGCACCCGATGGCGCCACGTGGTCCCGACCAAAAACCATAGTTTAGATTTCGGCTCACTTTATGAATTCATCCTCCGCGCAGCTTCTCCCCACAAAATGATCATCGATCTGGAGTGCTTACGATCTGCATCGTATTGGGTCACATCAGCTCCGCGCTACTGCTATATTTATCCTATCCTGTCGTATTTAGCCTCTTTCCTTACTTGCCAGGATTCTAAACCGGTTTAGCACCTCTCAAAATCCTAAAATCTCAATTTCACATGAAATTTTTAATGGTGACCAACATGGGCTCCAACTGAGGATGCTATCCTCCCAGTGAGGTAGAAAATAAAGGCAGACCAAGTGCCTGCCCATTGGGCTTTATTTAACTCCTGCAACTAAATTGATCAACATATATTCACAAAATCTCATTCACATAACTCAAATTATAATCAACATAACTTAGGGCCTTCGCTTTGGGCTTCAATTTGTGTTGATTTGATTCCAATTGCTTCAATTGAAAAACAAAAATGGTTATATACAATGAAAGGAAAGGGTGAAGATTCCTTTAAGTGAGATAATGCTTGAGAAACATGTCATTCACAGGTCTTCCACCAATGAGATCTCCATTGTGTTCATGTAGCAGATAGGCATTATTTCCATGGCATGCCACAATTTTGAAAGGTCCCAGCCACAGATGGTCAAATTTCCCATGCTTTCCTCTGTCTTCATTTATGGCATCCCATTTCAACACCAAATCCCCCACTTTGAAATCATCTTCCTTAGTATGCATGTCAAAATATTTTTTAAACATGTCTTGGTGTAGTTGAGAGTTGTTGAAGGCTTTCTCTCGTGTTTGTTGGACATTGATTAGTTCATCTGTTCTCCTTTGGGTGGCATCTAGTTCAGCATCTTGATCCTATAACAATCTCATCACTGGCAATCCTAATGAAGTAGGAAAGATCGCATATGTTCCATATGTTGACGATTAAAATCGCAACTAAGTTTTTCCTGTAAAGTTAAATAATACTAGTAGGTGGGACCCCCTTGTAGATTGGAGATCAGATTTGCTCACATTTGATGTTTGTGATGATGTGCGACACAACTTACATTGTTGATGAGGTCTTGTTTTTATTGGCTATGATTTGAGATTATGAAGTATTGGTTATTTTTGTTACTACGGCCTGTGTTATTCATTGATACCATTGTTATCTGTTCTTGGGACACCTACAATAGACATATGTTAGTAACAACAAATGAAAGGAAATTAAAAGGAGATTAAGCAATGTGAACCCAAATACAAAAGGGAGAAACTATCCTATGTTAACATGCTATACTATATGCATTAAAAAGATTGTGGCAAATCCTAGCTAACATATGATAGCCATGTGATTTATTGAGGTTTTATAGCACATAATTGACATGCATTTCTATATAGTGGATATGGTAATATGTGAGGTGGGTGGCGCTCTTGGAAATTAAGGGTTGTTGGTCTCGATGCATGGTTCAAGTGGATGATTTTCTTGATTAGTAGCTGGCGCATACTAAGAATTGAATGAACTTGAAGTGTGGAGGTGATGTGCATTTACTGCACATCGCCTTTACTCATTTCGTTGGCCGCCACCCTAGTTTGGTTATTGTTCAAACATTTTTGATGTGGTTATGCTCTGATTTCTTAGCAGAGAGGAACCGCTCGGCCAACTCGCGCTTTAAAGAGTTTGATTACATGTATGTTCTTTTTTTTGGCCCTTCATGAGTCTGATCTAGTTATGAAATGGATGTTGGCTCATGTGTATTGGTTTGTGCCTTCCTTAAGTATTGCAACTGTGTAAAATTGTGATTGTGAAATGAAATGTTGATGATTTTCTTTGCAATGATGTTGAAGTCATAGTGTTATTGGTCATCATGAGTTTTAGTAGCCACAAGGGATCTTTGTTATCCTTGCTAGTTTGGTTGGAGAGTCTTTTTTGGTCTTGGTTGGCTATATTCACACTTTCGTATTGTTGTATCCAGGCTATGGGATTTTATGGGGTTTAATGATTGGAAGCACTTGTGTCACGATGCATTGTACATTTGGGCATTGGGTTGTTTTCATCGCTAAGGGTCACAGAGTGATTCATGTTTTTCTTTCTCGGCCCTGTCTTCACCTCAGCATTGTGGTTGTTTGACTGAAGAGACATGAGGGTTATACCCTGTGTGTGTTAGGTATCATTACCAAGCCGAGTTAGAGCCTTATTCCTCTATTATGGCCTCTCTTGTCACAGGTTTTCATCACTTTGTCCACGAAGTAAGTTGTGGTGTTCTATGTGTATGTTTCATTAGTCTCAGAGGTTTTACCATTGAAAGGAGTCAAATCTAGTGTTGGCCAGGAAGCAAACCATTAACTCCTCCAGTCTGAGGGTTTTATAGAGAAGATTGTCGAGCCTTTCAAGTTTACTATGGGTTATTGAGGATTGAAATGTATTCTCGATTAATTTAAATGCATGCTCGCCCAATTGGTTATGTGACAATCGTGTTGATTTTGGTATCTAGTCATTTCCTGTGTTATTAAAATGGAAACCCTGCATTGATAATTGGACAGTTCAAAATACACAGTCGTTCTCTTGTGGTTGATAACCCAGTATTGTCTTTTGAGGAAGTTGCAGCCTTGCTTCATGTCAATGTGTGGGTATGCATGGTTTCCACAGCATGTTAGGTCGGTTGTTGACTTTTACCACAGTCCAAGTATTTCTCTCAGATTGAATTGGTTGATTGGTCGATACACAGTTACTGTCTTTTTACATTGAAGATTATTTGGATGTTAAACTCAGCATTAGTTACAATTGTTCGATGATAGATGCGAGTAATGCATTGGTATGTATGGTGTTCCTACACCACGAATGAATGGTCATTATAGCTATGAGTTGGGGCCAAGTGGTTATTGCAACTGGGATGACTATAGCAATTCCATCCACTCTATGTGTTATGGTTATCTGATTGTGTCATTAGCAATGAGCCCGAATTTTACACGGCATGGTTGGTTGCAGTTTGATTATTTTTTTCAAATAAATACCTTATTAGATTGATAAATCAACACAATAGGTTGAGTTAATACTACGTTGTGTGTTTAGAGTTATAAAATGGTAATGTTGCACCATGGTTTTTGGGTGATTACCCACTGTGTATGTTATGAGAATCTGGGGTTGCACACTCAGAGGTAATCACAAGAGTTTTCTAGATATGAATTTGTTGCATTTCGATTATGGTATTATGAGGCTGGGTATGCTCTTGTTGCCTTCTGTTAGAGGGATAGCCCCACATTTTGAATGTTTAGAATCAAAGGAAATTTGGTCCTGTACAGCCACAAAAATGCAATTGTGTTTTGTCGAATGGTTGATTTTTTCACAGAAGACTATGAGTTTGAATTATGATTGCTATCATTGTGGTTAATTGGCAAGCCAGGATCTTTGCAAGATGAATATGGACCCTTGTGTTGATTGTCCATTTTGTATGCAATTTAATTATTTAATGAATTAAAGCACAAAATCAAGCATGATTTTTATGTCTACATTTGATGATTGAAATGGTTGGCAGTAGTCGATGAGCAGAGTGAAGAAATTGACTGTGTATTCATTTGTGAAATTGATCAAATATTAAATGAATAAAAACCAAGTGATTAAAGATTTGATTAAGCACAATGGACTAGTTAATGAACAGAGTTGTTTGGCTATGCACAGTGGTTGTTAGTTGGGTCACAATGGTCATTCGGTCAATGTATTTCCTTGAATAGAATGATTAGATGGATTACTTAATTTATTTCATGAACAATATCCATTTTCCTTTTCCCCCGCCAGTATTTCGCTTTCTGCTAATTCTAACCCCCTCGCCTTCCCATATTCATTTTTCACTCCTTGTTCTAAAATTAATTACAATGGAAAGAATTTCTCTGTGAAGCAGATGGAAGTGGAAGTGTCCTGGTTGGATTACAGTGGTGTTTATTTTATTTACATTACATTTGATTGTTGTTGTCATTGGGCAGTAATTGTGTTCTTTCCCCCCTCATCATATCATGTTTCTCTCAATACAAACCTCTCGCATATCCAAAAAAAATTGTTCACCCTCTGCTCATCGACAAACAATTTAACAATTGGTATGGATTAGATTGCATGAGTCTGATATATTGTTGAGCCAAAATCTATTTCATATTTTTAAAGAGTTGTCATGTATGGTTAATTAAAATATCATTCGCTAATCAAACACGCATGCAGGGATGAGCTATTCAAATAAAAGGATAAAAATAGAGACATATTACGCCTTTGTCAAAGAGAAGTTCAGTATTGTCCCTTCCACATATTCAGATAATTCTAGTAAATCTGTGTCCTCCCACTTGCATTGGAAGGACGAGTGTTCTCATATGATCAGCAACATGAGACTTAAGGATTCCACACAGCCTAAGACGAGTGCAAAAGGACTAAAAGATGATGGCATCAGCGAAGGAAATATGGCCTCACAAACCAGGAAATATGGCTTTTGAGTTTTATTTTATCTATTATTGGTGACAGTTGACCTCAGGAATGTTTGGACAGTATGTTTTATTTGTGGACATATGAGTAATGTTATTTGAAAATAATTTCAAATATCATGAGCTAAATTAACAAATGTGAATATGTGGATGGGAGTCACAAGGAGGTGTGTTTTGCTTAACTAATAGTTATGATATGATTGTCATAAGCTAATGGGAGTCACAAGGGGTCCCACCTACTAGTTATTATTTAATTATAACCCTTATTATGATTAGTACTTTTCCCCCTAACTAAAAGTTGGTTGAATATTTTAATTGACTTAACTAATGAGTTGGTTCAACTACTTCAACCAATTCTGATTTGTTAAAAGCAAAAGGAAAGGGAGGAACAAGAGGAGGATAGAAGCAGAAGCATACTAAGGTTTTCTCTTTGAGTTCATGTTGAGATAGTTCAGTTTTCATTCATTCATGTATTCATCACAAGCCTAATTCTCTGTTAT
>ML808009.1:170109-199424 GCA_009831015.1 Picea engelmannii
CCTAATTGAAATTGTGATATTGACAAAAAAACCCTATGTAAATAAACAACCCAAAATTGGACTCCAAATGGTCCCTTGAAAAATTATTTACAAATTTTATTTTTTATTTTTTTAATTTACATTAAAAAACAAATAAATAGAAAGAACAAAATTTTCACAAACAAATATTTTTTTTAAATGACCAAAAACCACATTTAAAGATTTATATTATAAATTCAATTAAAAAAATAAAATTAAAAAAAAAGGTTAAAAAAACAATGTGAAAAAGAAAAATAACTAAAAAACAAAAAAAAATTAAAATTTTCTTCCAAAAACAATAATTTAAAAAATAATTATATATTTTTTTACAAAAGAATCATTAAAAAAAACCTTTAAAATATAATTTAAAATTTAAAAAAAAAATACTTTAAAAAGGAAAAAAAATAACAAAATTCAAAAAAAAAAATATCTAAAATAAAAAATATTAAAAAATCTTGCACTAAAACTTTAAAATTAAAATAAAAGACAAAAAGTTCAAAAATATATATATTAAAAACAATAGTTAAATGAAAACAAAACAATTTTAATAAAATCAATAGAAATAATAAAAAGAAAATTTTAAAACCAATTTTAAAATAAACTTTTAAATATATTTAAAAAAGAAAATTAAAAACAATTTGACAATACAAAAACTATCAATTTTAATTGAAACTAAAGTAAAAAAATAGAAAAAACAAATATGAACAAATTTAATAACATTTAAAACAAAAAAATAAAATACAATTTTGCAATTGAAATAACATAAAATTTTAACTAAAATTAAAACAAAAAAAAAAATTACAGACCTACATATTATTGGGGTGTCGTGGGGGGCGATTCTCGGCATCACCCCAACCCCCAGGGGCTAAGCACTGGTCGCAGAGGGTCAAGGCTTAGCCCGTGGGGGCTGCGGTGATGCCGGGTATCACTCCAGCCCCCATGGGATAAACCCTAGTCCCACGAGGCTAAGGCTTAGTCCCTGGGGGCTGGGGTGATTCCCGACATCACCCCGGGCTAAGCCTTGGCCCCGTCAGGCCAAAGCTTAGCCACTGGGGGCTTGGGTGATGCCCGAAATCACCCCACTGGCTAAGCCTTTGCCCCGTCGAACCAGAGCTTAGCCACTGGGGGTTGGGGTGATGCCCGAAATCATCCCCCATGACACCCATGACACCCATGTTGGTTGAGCGACGTGGGTGTCATGGGGGTGATGTCAGGCATCACCCCAGCCCCTAGGGGCTGGGGTGATTATGGGCATCATCCCAGCCCCCAGGGGCTAAGCCTTATCCCCGTGGGACTAAGGTTTAGCCCCCAGGGGCTAAACCTTGGTCCCACGGGGCTAAGGCTTAGCCCCTCGGGGCTGGGGCGATGCTCGACATCACCCCCCATGGCCTCCCATCACTAGTGCATATTTTTTTTAATTTGTTTATTTTTTCATAAACTTTTACATATTTTTAAGTTTTTTAATAAAAATAATAATTTTTTTTGTAATTTTATGTTATTTTTAAGTTTTATTTTTATTTTTTTCTAATTTTGTATTAAATTTTGTAGTTTAAGTGTGTTAATTTTCTTTTTTTTAATATATATTCTTAATTGTTCTTTGTGTTTTTTAAACTTTTCCAAAGTTTTTAGGCCATAAATTTTGTTTTTTATCTTTTTTTTGTTTTTGTTTTTTACTAGATTTAGCTTAGTTTATCTATTTGTTTTGTTTTTTCCTCTTTAGTTTTTTAAGTTTCTCTCTGATCTTTTTTATTATTTAAATTTGTTTTTTTATTTTTTTTTAATTTCAGTTTTTTAGTTTTTTTAATTTTTCTTAGTTTTTAATTTATATAAAAAAAATTGAATTATATTTTTTTGTTAAATATTAAAAAATAGTGTTATTTAACTACAATTGTTTTCCATGTATTTAAGTAAAGGTAAACAATGTGTTAAGAATGGTGTTTTCCACTATATTTTAAAAGCATGGAACAATAAATTAATTAAGAAAACACAATTATATTAAAAATCGTAACTTCAAAAAATTAAATGGTAAAAAATATTTTTAAGATTGAAAGAAACATGGAAAAATGACTAAAAACACCATTGAATAAAAAAAAAAAAAAATTGAAAAAAATGAAAATAGATGAAAAATAAGCATTTAAAAAAAAAAAGTAAACATTGTGGATTGAAAAATTTAAAATATCGAAAAACCACCTAAAAAGAGAGAGGGGTGCTACCGGTAGCACCATTTTTAAAAATGGGGTAAAAAATTGGACCCCCCAAAAAACGAGAACTCTGTAGAGTTCTCGTTAAGTTGGTAACTATGTTTTGACTTAACTAATGAGTTGGTTCAACTACTTCAACCAGTTATGATTTGTTAAAAGCAAAAGGAAAGGGAGGAACAAGAGGAGGATAGAAGCAGAAGCATACTAAGGTTTTCTCTTTGAGTTCATGTTGAGATAGTTCAGTTTTCATTCATTCATGTATTCATCACAAGCCTAATTCTCTGTTATGATAGTAGGGTCTTATTGTAGACAGCAATATTCAGGGTTGAATCACATCATTTAGACACTTGTTTTTCAGAGGTGTTGATCTATCTTTGATAGTCTGTGTAGACTTGTATGTTTGTGAATTATTTTTAATGACTGACAAAGGCTATTGTGCAGAGACGAGTGGGAAGCAATCTGTGTCAAGTTGGTCTATCTTTTAGAGTTCAGTTTTGGTTTTCTGTCAGAGATCCTTTTGTATGTTCCATCGGGGATGTCTAAGTTTGACTTTGGTCCAAACTTTCTGCATGAGATTTTGTAAAGAAAATAACTCTTTGGTGAATTTGAATGAAATAAATGATTTCTTTATGTCTCATCTGTCTTGATTATCATCTTTGTGACTTTACTTCTATCTTTACATTTATTTCAGCAACTAATATGTTCAGAAAATTAAATATAAAGTAAATTTTCAGCAAGTTATTTATCGAAAAAAGACTAGCCTAAGCACTCGTAATTAATACTTGTGAGTTAGGATGTTATTTTTGTTGGCTATAAACCTAGGGTGACATTCCCGCCTATTTTTCTTTAGCCAAGAAGAATCTGAAAATGATTGAGTAAGATCATTTCATACTTTTCCTCAACACCATACACAATATGGAAGCGTGAAGTGGCAATAGAGATTTTAGTAGTGATCGTGTCAGCCCATAGTGCATGGATGAGCTTCTTGTGCCAAGCCTTTTTGTTATCTTGCAGTAGCTTCTTGATAATTCTGGTTAAGATTTTATTGGATGATTCAACCAACCCATTATCTTGAGGGTAATAAGATGTGGAATGGACAAGAGTTATATTGTAATCACTGCAAAAATTTTCCATCTTTTTGGACTTAAATGTTGTTGAATTGACTGTACTTATTTTGATTGGACAACCAAACCTAGATAAAATATTGTTCTCCAAAAATTGAATGATAACAGTATTTGTGGCTTGCCTGGTGGGAACTGCTTCAATCCACTTGGTGAAATAATCTGTGGTTGTCAATATCCACTTGTGTTGAGCTAAAGACTATGGATGAATTTATCCTATGAAATCAAGGCCCTATTCTCTAAAAGGTGCTTCAACGGAGATAGTCTTCAGGGGAAAAGGCTGCAATTTTCTCTTTCCATCAAAAATTTGGCATTCATGACAGCTTGAAACTTCTTTGTAAACATAAAAAAAAATGCTAGGCCAATAAAACCTGGCTCTCAGTATCTTGTGCACAGTAGTTTTCCAATAATGGTGCCCTCCACAGTCACCTTTATGAAACTCTATGATGCTCTTTTCTACTTCTCCCTCCATCAAACAACTCAGAAAGATTCCTCATGGATCCTTCCAATACAGAGATTGATTTACAATACAAAACTTTGCTTATTTTAGCTTTAAAAACCTGGCTTTGGTTTTTCTCAATTCAGGAGGAACCTGAAAATTTCTCAACACATAAATAATGTCAGCATACCATGGGGAGTCAAGGAATTGTTGGGATACTTGAGGGGCCTTTTCTTCTTCTGAATTTGCTGACAAATCAGCAATGAAATTAATTCCCAAGAGATCACAATTTGTTTGTGCCATCAGTTTTGCAAGTCCTTGCCCCTTGATCAACTTGGTAGGTTTTATCTCAAGGTCATACTCCAACAACACAGCTATCCACTTGCCCCTTATTCCCTCGGGATCAGGCTGAGTTAAAATTTCCTTCACAGAACTATTGGGTACATAAGCAATGGTATGAGAATGCAAGATATAAACTCTAAACTCCTTCAGGGCCTTGACCATTGCATATGATTGATTTTCCATGATATCATACTTTAATTGGGAATCCCTCAATGTTCTATTATAGTATGCTATAGGCTTCTCAAAATTTTGTTCATCCCTTTGTAATAAAACACCAGCAATGGTGTGCTCTGAGGCAAAAGAAAATAATATAAAGTCTTTTTCAAAGTTGGGACTCGCCAACACTGGGGCCTTGGTCAATGCCACTTTAATGTCTTCAAAGGATTTTTTGGCTTCAGGGGTCCACTTTATCTCACTTCCTTCCTTGAGCATGTTAGTGATATGCTTTATGATTTCAGCCAGGTTAGGGATGAATCTTCTCAGAAAATTTACTTTCCCCGGGAAAGATTGCACTTCTTTCTTGCTTCTGGGTGTGCCAATTTTTAGGATTCCCTCAACTTTGATAGGATCTATCTTTATTCCCTCCTTTGAAATAATGTGACCAATCAACTTCCCTTCTTCCATGCCAAAATTAGACTTCTTGGGGTTCAATGCAATGCCAAACTTCCTACATTTTTGAAAATTCCTTCTTAGATGTTTAAGATGTTCTTCATCAGAAACTGAATACACAGTGATATCATCTAAGTAAATAACAATAAATTTATCTTTCTCATAGCAAAATCTATATCCATAGCCCTTTAAAATGTTTCTCCTACATTCATGATCCCAAAAGGCATCTTGGCATACATGAATGTGCCCCATGGTGTTGTAAAAGTTGCCTTTTCTTGATCATCAGGGTGTACCATGATTTGATTGTACCCAGAGAAACCATCCAGCATTGACATTTTTTGAGAACCAACCAATTTCTGTAGAATGTGATCCATCTTAGGCAATGGGTAATTGTCCTTGAGGGATACTATGTTTAGATTTCTAAAGTCTACACATAATCTGATCTCTCCACTCTTCTTTGTGACAGATACCATATTTTCCACCTACTTAGAAACTATCATAGACACTATGATCTTGGCTTCAAACAGCTTCTTTATCTCTTTCTCAATTAAGGGCAACAAAAAAGGATTGATTCTTATTAATTTATGTTTGAAAGGTTTATGATCCTCTTTGATTGGAATCACATGTTGAATCACCTTGGTATCAAAAAAATTTAGATCTTCATAACTCCAGGAAAAAACATCAGGAAATTATTTCATTAAATTGATATACCTTTTCTTGACCTCTGGGCTAAGTGTCTTGGACAGATTAATTATCTTAGGATCTCCCTGAGTCCCAATGTTTCAATCCTCAACATCTCCATCATTTACAGTAATTTTAGGACTCATGGCCACATCATTATTGTCAAAGAGTTTCTCCAATGGGGCCAGGCCTTTGGGAATGATGTTATTTTTTAGTTGCATTATATCTTTACCAATAATATGATTCTTGAAATAACCATCATTTGTGAACACAGCTGCATCTTCTTCTTCACCACAATATTCCTCATCTATACTCAAATTTTCAAATTCATCCTCCATCTTGAGGAAACTTTCTATTTGTTTATCATCTTCGAAAACTTGCCAATACTTAATATTATCTGGTACTGTTGGCATATGCTTGACCTCAACATCATATTTTTTGTTAGGGAAAATTGGAATTTTGAAGACTGAGGATGAAGTAGCCAGGGCATCAGCAATCTGATTCTTCCCTCTTGGAATCACTGACATATTATACTTTGGAAATTGTTCAAGAAGATCAAGAACTATATTTCTATAGGCCCTCAGCCTAGGATGCTTTGCTTGGTATATATCCTTTATCTGATTGATAATCAGCTCAGAATCTCTATGTACAGTTATTCTCTTAGCACCCATTTCTTTCAAAGTCTTCAATCCCAACACTAATGCCTCATATTCATCCATGTTGTTTGTGCAATCGAAAGTGAGTTTATAACAACACAGTTTTGTACTTCATTTGGGGAGGTTAATCCACACACCATCCCATGATCTTTCTTTGTTGACAACTCCATCGAAGATCATATTCCACATCCGATTTTCTGCATCATTTTGTTGCTCTGAACTTTCCTCATTTTGCTGATCAAATTGTTCTTTGGCATCCATATCAATCTATGGCACTTTCTCTTCAAACTTTGAATCATTAAAGAAAATGGAAGAACCGATCTCAGTCTCCACAAAGTAAATGGGATGGTTTCTTGGCTGGGATTTGTTATTGACCATGTACTTGAGCAATAATTCCATGTACAACCTCCTATATTGACCAAATATAGGGATAGTGGCATATGACATATCCATTTGCAAAGTCCCTTTCAACTTTGTAGTCCATGACCTAGATAAAAACACACCAAATTTAGGATGGATATCAGCAAGCACCACATCCACGACCATATTTTTTGTTGGAATTTGAGACAAAGATACCACCAGATCTTTTATTAGGCCCAATCACTTCACCTCCCTTGAATCAAAGGAGAAAGGATCTTTGTAAGGCCTTGTGATGTCCAGGACCAATTGGTCCATGACCACCTTGGGCATAATATTATGGGATGCCCCTGAATCCAACATAGCATTGTGTAGAATCATATCATGAATATTCATACTGGCATAGAGAGGGACACCATCAGCCTCACTACTCTCCTCTACACGTGGGCCAAACAAGATGGCAGGATGATCATCTTGTATATTTAAAGTATCGGAATTTTCTCCCTTCTTGAGCATCTTAATGATTTGATTTTTATATTCACTATTATTTATCAGCTCATTCAAAGGAATGGAAATTTTAATTTTGGTAATCTCATTTTCAAATCTAAAGGAAGATGAGTTTTTTCTACCTCTTTGATGGATGTCTCCTTTTTACTTCAGGTTCTTGCTTTGGAAGTTCTTCCTTCTGCTTTCCTTTCCCCACAGCATCCTTTGCAATAGATTCCTTCTTAGGCTAACTTGAAGAAGGTGTATTATTTTGAGACTCTTTGGTAGGGTTTCCCTTTGGAGGATTTGCATGGTTTCGAAGATTATATTGTTTCTGGAATTGCATGATGGCATTTTGCAGCCCTATCTGGTAATCTTCCTTTTCTATTGACAACCTTTCATCATCCTCCTGTATGAATATTTCATTTGCATCCATGAACTGGTCATGTTCTTCTTTAGTCAAAAACATATTTGTTTCATTACCATCACAGCAATGCATGTTGTCTTCAAAAGTTCCATCAAAATTTTCATTTACATAATTATTTTGAAGAGGAGGTCTTATTTGTTGATCACCTTGGTTCCTCTGGTCTCTTTTTATAATTTTTGGAACGGTTGGTCTCCTTTGGTTTCTGGGTGGAACATCAGCTTGTTATCTAGTGTTAGGCTTATTATCTAAAGACATCCTCTCCATGAGTTTCTCCATGGTCTTCATCATCATTTCAAACCTCTCTTCTGATGGCTGTGAGGTTGAAGGTTGTGCCTTATCTTGAACCTTGTTCATGTCCCTGTCAGAATTGTATTTGATCTTTCCTGAAGCCATGAGATTTACTTCAACTTCTATTGCATCACTCATCATACATCTAGTGAAGTGGATCTTCTTTCCCTTAACAACAAAGAAAAAACACTTTCAAAGGAATCAGCATATCTAAGTTGAGCAGCCTTGGGAGGAGGTTTTACTTCAATAGGAATTGATTTGTAAACTTTGATAAATCTAGCCGAAAAATCTTGGATTGTTTCATCAGGTGACTTTCTCATGTTGTTATATTGGGTTAGCAACTAAAGGGGGTTTTTTTTGTCACCCCACTTTGCAAGAAAAATTGTTTCAAAGGATTCAAAATTTTGGATACTTGCTGGTGAGAGAGCTCTGAACCATTTTTTGACTTCTCCTACAAGACTTTGTGCAAACAACCTCATTTTTGCATCTTCAAATTCTACTTCTTCTAGGTCTATAAAATCATTGAACCAGTCTAAGCGTTTTTCGGCTAACACATCGCCTTCAGCATCATGCAACTTCATCCTCTAATTATATTCCCAGGGCATATCATGTAACTGAGTAGGTAGAACAAGAGGGGAAAACCTAGTTGCCATGGTTGCAGTAAGAACTTGAAGTGGTTGTTGGTTTTGAGTATGAATCACAAGAGGTTTAGTAGAGGCAGCTAAAATTAAATCTTGCAACATCTTCTCATCAAAGATGATCTCGTTCAAACAAGAATCGAATTTAGTTTTGAACAGAGTTTGCTCAAATTTCAAATCAAAATCAAGGTCTTAAATACTTGACACTCCATCTTTGGGCAAGGATAGATATTTGTCTAGACACAAAACTGGGATTATTGGCCTTTCTTTTCTTTTGTGTGCAATCTTATTAGGGTCAGACACAGGGATTACTCCTTCTGGTTCTGGGTTTCTCCTGGTATGAATTCTCTTGGGAGCCAAGATTTCTAGCTCAAACTACTTTATGCTACTAGTATCTTTATAATGGAGTCACTATGGTAGATTTAGTTTAAGCCAATAAAGTGTTTAATTCACTGTCACCCTCAGGAATCAAATCTGAATCCTTAATTCGTTCTTTTCCAAGGGAATATTTCACTTTAAATCCTCGGCAACGGCGCCAGAATGTTAGCACTCTGTAAATTTGTTCGACTGACAAAAAATGACAAAGGTAACCTACAAACCAACTTTAGAGTTAGGTACTAGCTTGCTCAACTCAGAGAAGGCTCTCTCCTGTCACTTGGTATTTATTTGACAATCAATGGCTAGGTTTTTTTGTTTGGGGGGTTTTTAATAATTTTTATGGCAAGGAAGGGGAGGGACACTTAGGGATATGGAGTCAAAATTTTGAAAATGAATGGAAGCAATGATTGGTCGGTAGAAATATACAGAGGATAAATCCTAAATGAGGCGATAAATCTGAGTTATAATTTGTAAATTTGCAGAGTGTAGGAAGAAAAGAAAACATATAACTGCATCAGAGCATTAAATGAATGAGTTATGAATTAGTTAGGAAGAACTTAAACTGTTTAAATTGCTTCAGCCGAGAGCATCACAAGATGAATTTTAGACCTTTAACTATCCAATTTAAACAGAAGATAGTGAAAATGAAATCAGAAATACGGGAAATACATACAAAGAAAGGAGACAAATCTCAGTTCACCACCATTAGAATCTTTTCATGGAAACTTCAAAACTTTTGCATGTGTATTCAATTCAACTTCAGAAAATTACATTCAAGTTCCAAATAGCTTAAAATCGTGCCCTTCCACTTCTACCAACACTAATACATTTGGAACCCCTAATATTTATAGAATTTGAGTTCCTTTAGTTTGAAACTGATTACAATAATTGAAATGAAATGTTTCAGTTCCAAAAATTAATTATAAATGACAGTTTCGGTTTTTGAAACCGGTTACAATAATTTGGAAAGAAAACGTTTCATGATCTGGCTTTTGATTCCTTTGATGCTTCAGTTTCTTTCCTCGCCACTTTCTCTGCTCTAGTCTTCCATGTGGTCTACCATCTTCAGTGACACCTGGACATCATTTACTGGACCCTGGAAAATTTCACTTTGTCTTACCCGTCCGTACTATCTCCTTCCATTGCAAGTCAGAAGGGATATCGTAATCCATCATTTCTTTGATTAGGATCTCCAGGTCAATGCAGGAGGCATATTTCATGACTGGTAGTCCAATTTTCACTGCTTTGAACTGATTTAGAATCTCAAAATTTGTAAGCAAATGTTCAACCAAGGTTGCTCCTTTCAGGTTTTCCTCCAAGGTTTTAAACTTGGAGTGATCCATTCTACACTGAGTGAGGAAAGCATTGTATTATTCCTAATCATATAATTTTCCTTTGTCATCCAAAAATGGTGGGAGGCCTTTAAAAAACAATTCTTCAAACATATCCTCGAACTCTTGCACACTTTTCTCCATCTCTATTGCCTTGGTTTGGACTTATTTCAGCAGGTTATGTTTAGCAATAACCCTCCTAGCCCAAATGATCAATGTAGTTCTATATTTAACTCCAATGGTCTGAAGTTTTGCAGTAGTGATGGAGTTGAGCAGGTTTATGGCATTTTGGGCCCACTCTGATGGTTTCCTTGCTAAAGTTTCATTCACAACAGTGCAGCTGCTTCTGGATGTGATGGTTATGTTGTCGTTATCATTGATGAAATTCAAATACACTCTGAACTTGGCAGCTTCAACAGCTATAGAATCCCAGATGATATGCTTGGCTCCCTTTAGCAGGCCTTTGCCTCTTAATCTCATCTTCAACTTATCTATCTTTTCTTGCAAGGCTTGATTCTCCTTTTGAAATTGAGCCATTCTTTCATCCTTTGCTTGTATCTCCTGCTTCAATTTCTCTATGCTCCTGTTTAGCCCTTTGATTTTCCCTTCTTTCAAGTTAACTTGTGACATAGTCTGGACAAGTCCTTAAGTGTTTGGCCGAACTTCTGTAGTGGGAGGTACAACTACAACCATGTTTAGCAATTCGGTTTTCTCTTGTGACCATTTCATCTTTTATTTCTCTAGCTGCAACACCCTAGATTTGTAGTCCAAGACCTTTTGTCGAAATGCTTCTTTTTCATATTCCAGAGCAACCAATTGTGTTTTTTTTGGATGATCTGTGGCAGACATTTTCAATTTATTCTTAAAGTTTTGAATTAATTTTTCATTTTCATCCAATGAGGATTTCACCCCTTGAGGGCCTTCAGATTCTAGCCTCTTGACCTGATTCTGCCAAGCTCTGTTGGATTCCTTTTCTTACCTCAACTTCCCTTCCAATTTCATTGCATAAGATGACAGCTTTAAATTCTTCAAGCTTAAACTCAAGTAATCAGAATACAATATATCACCGGTACTCCTATGGAATTTGACTTTGTCTGGAGAACTAATGTTTTCATACCTTATCTTGATCTCTGATACTTTTTCTTCATCTGCAACTACTATATTAATGGTTGTCTTCTCAATATCCCTTACTATGAACAAAGAATATTTGTGCTGGGAAATATTTTCCACTTCAGGGACTAATACCCTCATCTCACCCATAGCCATGTTTCCTTTCTCAGCATAATGTTTTTCCAAGTCTTCTTTAGATTGATAAGTTTCCCCAGATGTTTTATCAAAGATGTGTTTCTTGTTTCTAAAGGTTCTTGAGTTGCCTTCACTTTGGAGCTTGCTTTCCTTTTCAACCTCTACAGTGCTAGTGCCACTTTCCACCATATCTATATTTACTCATTCTCTAGGCTCTTCCTCCTCCAAATTCACTATTTGTGAAGACTGAGTAATTTTCATCTTCTTATGAGCAGTTTGTTGATCACTGCTGCCCATGGCCTCTGAACTTCTTATATTTTTGTAAACACTTACCTTGGGGACTTTGAATATCAGTTTTTGAGGAGCTAGTTGTGTTTGACTTTGTTGCAACGTTGCCTCCACTTGTTGTGTTTGAATTGGTTGCAATATTGTTTCCATGTCAACACAGACTTCTAGGTTTTCTAGCTTATCAAAACCCTCAACATGTCCATGCTCATAAGGGGCCTATTTGTTCATCAATATTCTCTTGGATATGATTTTATGTGGATCCCTGTAGCTGTGCAAAACCAAACTCTTTGAGCTTTGCTTGAATCTGAGATAAGCATGATCTAGTTTTGACAATGAAAGGGCCAATGATAAAAGGGAATTTGGGGTTGGAGGCTTTGTATAATTTCAAGAAATGCTCTGTCTCAAATATAATTCTTTTCCTGATGAATTCAAGGTCAAAGACTCTAGGAGTTAGAAAAATAGGCAATAGATAGGGGGATTCATGACAACCATAAACCCAGATCACTCTTGAGTGCATGAATAGTACCCAGTCTCCTACTCTGTTTTCTAGATTTGGTTGTAGATAGCTCCTCATGTCATCCAAGACTCTAGGTAGGTTGGTGTTGAAAATCAAACTATAAACCCTGGACATGACTTTGTTGATGAATATGAGCAATGTAATCCTCTTACATTCAGTTGATATGAATGTTTCTTCAGGAAATTCTCTCTTATTGTTTTCCAGGGAAATCTTCAGCAAATAAGTGTAATATTTTAAATGCCTTAGAGAGAGAAAATTCACTAGTTGTTTATGGATATTATCCGCTATGAATTGATCAAAACTGATACGGACTGATTGACCAAACTCTGACTTGAAAAAGACCAATAGAAAACTGAGCATGACTTTGACCACATGTTTGTCATTATCTAGAGCTAGGACTTGACTCAAAAGGGAACAGACCCATTGGACTTCAATAACCATTATACTCACATTCATTGGCAAAGACATACTCTCAGAAAAATGTTATGGTTTGACAATTGTTTGTAAAAACAAATCTCGAACTTATGATGGACATTCTTGGTATACCCTAATTAGTTTTTCTTCATTGAAAGGTTTAAACACTGCAGAGAAAGACTCTGGTATACTGCGGGCATCTCGAATTCATAGACTCTCTACCCTACACATGACCTCAGATCCTTGTTTATTCACGATGACCTTTTATTCATGTGAATATTGGTCGGGGTAGAAACCTATAAATTTGAGAAAGAGGAAAGCGATTTCAACAACATACGGGACTATAGAGGCATGGACTGCTTCAAGGAATGGTATATACCTTCCTACATTATCATATAGGTTGCTTCTGGACTCAAATATGGGAGAAATGGTGATTTCGGTATCAAAGACGTATGAATCTCGGTCAATTAGGGCTTCTTCATTTACCACAGGGTCTTGTTCTGTTACTGAAGGTATGATAGGATCTATGGATGCGACAAAAAATACCTGGAAATGATCGAAAATGGCGTGCAATTGGTGTATTGTTGAGCTACAGTTGAACGAGGGTGGTCATGCCAAGTTTAAAATAGTCCAGTTGTTTGAAATAATAATAAAATACATAACAGATTCCCTTTATATAGTTTTCCAAATTTCGGGGGTGTGAGGAAGTGGTTTGGGGCAACCCTCTTCTCACCCCGAAATGCACCCGGTGGCACCACATGGTCCCGACCAAAAACCACGGTTTATATTTCGGCCCACTTTTTGAAATTATCCTCTGCGTAGCTTCTCCCCCGAAATGATCCTCGACCATCGATCTAGAGCACTCGAGATCTGCGTCGTATCGTGTCCCATCAGCTCCGCGCTCCCGCTAGATTTATCATATCTCGTCGTATTTAGCCTCTTTCCTAACTTGTCAGGATTCTTAACTGGTTTAGCACCTCGCCAAATCCTGAAATATCGATTTCACATGAAATTTTTAATGGTGACTAACACATGAGAAATACCATGTTTGAGTTAGTATATGGATTGGAATTAAACTGCCCATTGACCTCCATATTCCTACTCTCCATTTTGCACAACAATACATGACTGATAAGGAGGATTTGCAAGGAAGAATCGACCAGTTGGTAGAACCAGATGAATCTAGGAGGATGAATTTGAATCAAATGGCATGCAACCATGAGAAGATTAAGTGAACGTTTGATCACAAAGTAAAGTACATGGTTTTTAAGGAAGGATACTAGGTGCTATTGTGGGAAAAAATAAGGGATAAACCAGGGATGCATAAGAAGTTTTATATCTTATGGACTGGGCCCTACAAGATCATAAGAAAAGAAAGTCTCGACTCATTCAACTTTTCCACACTTGAAGGGGAGAAGTTGAAGTTATGGGTTAACACAATCCTTCTCAAGCCCTACTTCCTCGATGGGGCGTGACCTTGTAACTCAGGTGGGTAGGTTACAATAGGAATTTTCATCATGCATTTTCATTGTATATATATGCATCATGCATGTCATGGTAGTATAGTTTCATTTTGCTTGAATTTGCATACATATTTCTTATTTACGTATTCTTTTTCTTACATTCATATGATTTGCATGCTCATATTGATATGTTGGAATGAAAAGATCAGAAAATAAAACAAAACAAAAAAATCATTTTTTTGCTCTAGATTTTGGTAGATAACATTTTTGCTCATATGAGAAAAGGGGTGAGTCTTCCACCCTCCGGTACTCTGATTATTTTCTTGAGTATGTGTAGGCATAGGTCATACCAGGAGATGTTGAGGCTCTCATGCATTCTACGGTGAGAACATGTCCCCATGTAGGAACAAGTTGTTACCCCTCCAGTATAGGGGTGACTAAGGAGATTGTGTATAGAGGCCTACAAGTACCACACATGGAGTTTCGAGAGTCATATTGACTGGCAGAGCCTACAGGGCCCCTCCTACTCATGATTGCATCACCACTCATCACTAGCAGCAAAGCGACATCCACTACATCAGTTTGGATCCCTAAAGGCAACAGTTATTGCTTCATGAGGTAACAAGTCCAGTATCATGGTAAGTGTCACTTTAATATTTGAAGCATTTAAGCATGTTGCAAAGAGTCATTTCTTGATTAAGGAACATTTTCTTGGAAATTATATATTTTTCCTAATTTTACCTTGGTGGTTGTCATTGTATCCTAGTAAGTTGGTCACCCTTAGGAAAAGGGTTGCTAAAGGGGAATTCCTTGAAGGGTCATCATACCATTCCCATTCATAATTACCACTTTCCACAATTCTTCCCCTTTGTGGCATTATCTTTTGAGTCCTTGGGTCCATTGACCCCAAGAAGGGTTGGGACCTCATGATTTCATGGGAAGAAGGGGATAAAGGCCCATAGGTGTTTCAATTAGCACTATAAAAATCAAAGGTCATAACCTATCCTTCTAGATTCATGCCCTAAGTTCCTGAGAGAAATGAAATTCTTCTCCGTGTAAAATGAAGGATCTTTAAAAGAAAATAAATAAAAGGTGCCTCGCTTGATGAGGGAATGCATTGTGGTGTTCTTCAATTTCCAGTGCATATGGAACTCAATATGTTCTAACTTCAAGTGGCATTTCGGTACTCTTTTTCTTTCCATTGCACATAGTACTCAATGTTTGAACCATAAAAGAAAAGATAAATAAAGGGCTTGGGAAAATGTTTCATTAAAAATGAAGGGATGCAGTGCACCCTCCACAAAGGCACCCATAAATGAGATAGTATGAACCCTTGTATGTCAAGAACGTCATGCCTAGAATTTTTAACACAATCCACCTCATATTCACCACATGATCTAGTCTGATGGGGTCTTCCTGGGAAACATTCCTTGACTTGGGGATTGGCCTACCCAATAAGGCACCTTGAAACCCCTCCCATATCTAAATTTGGCAAAGTTTATAATGTCTTTGAACATTTGTTTAGTTTGAAAAGGGGGGATCTAATGCACATGTTTGGGTGGTTCTTTTATTAAATTTGGCTTACTTAGAATGATTCATATGACTTTTGGACCCTTTGAGGGTGTACTTATTTATATTTGCAAGACCTCGCTCGATGAAATTTATTCATGAAGGGATTGTGCCACTTGGACCTTCATAGGGACTTGGAAGCCCATGATATATTGGTTGCTAGACCCCGCATGTGGGAGACCATTGATGATGAGTGTCGCACCTTGAAGATGGAGGACATTTCCTATAGAGGATCCCTAGCATCACGATAGGATGAGATTGCACACTCTCCCACTTGGATGTTTTCCTTTGGATGCCTAGACACACTCTAGCCCTTGACGTCACCTTGGAGGATAGGGTTTGATTATTTGATGTATCACATGGTGGTTTGATAGGAGGAGGCACATGGAATGACATATGGCCTTTGGAGGCCCAATGATCTCATCTTGGAGGCTTGAGGTCTCATTTATATCCCTATGTCACCCCTTTATGGCATGACATCACCCTTTTTAGGGTTTTATTTTATGTAATTTTCATTTTTGGAAACTTGTAAAGGAAAATAAAGTGAGTTGGCCCACTTCTAATTGGTTTTTGAAAATTTAAAGTGCACAAATTAGTTTGGATGGCCTCATATAAATATAGGACCATTTGATTTTCATTTATCATCACATCTTCTCACCTTTGTCAGAGAACTAGTCTGAAATTTTTGCCTTATCTTGGGTTATCTCTCTCTTCTAATAATGCACTTTGTTGGAGAATCATTTTGTGGATGCTTTTGTTGATTTTGAAGAAGAAATTCTGCAATTAGGGTTTTCTCTTTTGGTTTCTTGGCTAAAGTAAGTGAATTTTCTGAAATGTATCTTTATGTCGTTATGTTACATGGTGAATATTGTTTCTTTATATTAGACATCTTTTTTGGTGAAACACTAAGAGAGGAGCATAAGTGCTTCCTTCTCTCACAAGGTTTTTCTTGTTCAATATTGGTGAAATGTCATTTCTAAGGTTAACATCCTAAATCCCTAAAGTTCTAGCACTTTAGTATTTTGGCCTTAGACATTCGATTGTGACCTAGTTGAAGAAATTAAGAAGGGAGAAAAGGGTTGCTAGATCCCAAAAGTGCTTGCACTCTAGAAATCCTTCTCCTTGAGACTTAGAACCTAAGTCCCTAATGTTATATCACCTTAGAGTTTAAGACCTACCTCTTAAATATTTACTATTTTAATATCCAAACATAATGTATTGTTGTTGCAAAGACTCCATAGCCCTCAAAGGAACTAATATTTAAGCTCTTTTATGGTGAAAGTGATGAACAAACTCTCTATTTCAATTCTCTAAAGCTTCCTACTAACTTTATTAACACTAACTTATGTTAATTTGGTAGTAAACTTGTTGATGTTGAAAACTTTTACTACAACCATCTGAATACACTTCAATTTGTTGCATACATTGATCTAAATGTGGCCTAACATATCCAAAAATTGCATCTAACAATCAGATAATGTTATATTGAGTAAATGCTAAATTTCCATGGTCAATTGTTGCAAATTCTAAAGTGTAATTTTTGTTGTTGTTATAAATTATCCAGTGTTGTTGTAATATTGTTCATTGTTGCAAATCCATAACATACTTTAGCAATCATTGTTGTCTAGTGTCTTAAGAGGCATTTATTTCATGTTTTTACTTGGAAATAATCATTTATATATAATTTTTTCTTGTTCCGGGTAGGTACTCAAACAGCTTCATACCTCTTACGTCCTTTAACCTAGACCTTGACTTTAGGTGATCAAGAGAGGGGGCAGTAGGATTGGATAACAAACTTGCTACTTGGATCCCTTGAGGTCATCGGGCAATCCTTCCTTGTGGTGTACCTCCTTCATCACTAAAAAGAGGGGACTTCCTACTAAGGTGACAGTGGTAGGATTCCCTATAGTTATGCGAGATTTGGGATACTTGTGTTGGGATTTGTGCAAGTACAATTCCTGCGATAAAATTTTGGCGCCATTGTCAGGGAGGATTGATTCATTCTCCTCAACAACATATTATTTGGTAAACTTCCTCTTGAAACCCTTATCTCTTAATTTTACATTGCGACTCCACTAAGGGTGATTCCCTCACCTTCTTTTGATGATCCAAGGAGGATCATCTCACGACTCCACTAAGGGTGATTCCCTCACCTTCTTTTGATGATCCAAGGAAGATCATCTCACGACTCCATTGATGACAACCCATATGGGATGAAATTACAAACCAAAGACCATGGATCCCCCACGGTAGGAATATGACAACATTTTCGAGCCTTTAGACATTATTAAAATCCATGGTTTCCCCCATGATATTCCTAAATATTCTAGCTCGTGGTTGTCCAAATTTTCTGGTAGTGATTATACCACATATAAATTCCATTTAACAAGATTCTATGAAGAATTTTATCTCCATGATGTTGGAAACTGACACTCAAATGTGATCATGAGGATTTTCTCTACCTATTTAGTAGTAGAAGTTAGGGTGTGGTATGACAACCTCCCAAGAAAAAGTATCAAGATTTGGGGAAGTCTTGAAACTACTTTCATGGAAAGATGGGGTAATGAAGAGAATATAGGCTCTCTCTTTTCCCATTTCTCTGAAGTACAAAAGTATGAGGAAGAGCATGTAAGAGAATTCAATGATAGATTTAATACCTTAATGAATAAATTTACTTCTAAGAATGCACCTAGAGAGGCATCTACCTTGAACCAATATCTAAGCTCATTTGAAGAACAATTTCGATTTTCACTAAAGGATAAGTCCCCTGAAACTCTCCAGAAATCACAATATTTTTCCTCCTGAATAGAGAATAATATAAAGTCCTACAATTTGATGACCATCATGTAGTGATCCCCCTTCAAAATGAGGTTGAAAACCTATTATTTTCCCATAATGCTCTCATGGATAAGCTCGACGCACTAGAAAAAGGGTGCACCCCTTGTCAACTAAACATAAGTGATATTGCATGGGTAGATATGCCTCATGAAGAACCAATAAAAAAGAAGTGCCACAACCAAAATCTAAACATCAGGGAAGCCAAAATCCATTTTCAAGTATTTTCAAGTAAAGACCTGGAGGATGTATACTTTTCCCATGAGGAGGATATTATCACTCCCACCCCCTGTATCCCCAAGGAGGGCGGCGATAATATGGGAACTCCCCAATATGATAATCTCTTGTCGTCATTTGAACCTAGGGAGAAAGGAAAGGTTGAAAACTCTGTACCTTCACAAAACCTTGACCTTGAAGAGTCTCAAGATGAGGAGGACCTCCCTATAATCCTTCATGCCGAGAACAATGATAGAAAGAGTGGAAAAAATATGTCCTTCTTTATATCTCTCTTAATAAACGACTACATTCTCCATAATTGTATGTTGGATTTAGGTGCCTCCACAAATGTTATGCCTTTGAGGGTTATGCAACAACTTGGCCTCAAAATTTCAGGGGATTACCAAAACATGTGTGAAGTAGACTCTAAACTTATCATGGTATGTCACCCTATTAGTGATCTTGGGGTTGTCCTAGTTTCTTTCCCTTACATTTCCCTTTTGATGAATGTCGTAGTAATTGATATACATGATGCTTGGGCAATGTTGCTAACTAGGGAATGGGAAACAACTTTGGGAGGAAGCCTCCAACTGAACCTATCATATGCTACCATTTCCCACCCCAAAGGAGGTTTTGATACTCTCTATAAATATCCCATTACTAGATGCCAAGTTGAGCCCCCAAAGGGTCCCATGGACCAGATATTTTTCCTAGATGAAAAAATGGGAAACTTTTATGCAATCAACTCGACATGGAAAGTGGAGTTCCATAAATATACTAGTGGAGTGTGTACCTTAGAGTTATATGGTGATCATTCTAGTTTTGGTTCAGGGGTTGGCATTGTCCTCATGTCCCCTTCCAAGGAGACCTTTTATTTTTTATATATACTTGAGTATGATTGTACAAATAACGTGGCCAAATATGAAGCCTTGTTCATAGGAATAAATCTAGCCTTGGATAGAAACATAAGGAACTTGAAGGTTATAGAATACTTTCATTTAGTTGTCTCCCAAATCAATCTAAAGTTTTCACAAAAAGTGAAAGATTGAAAATATATAACGATACGGTGTGAGACATCATCTCCACATCCATGTTACAACCTTATGAAGGTATCCTTCAAGACTTGTGTAAAATGGAAGTGGTTTTTAGACCATCGGTCCCTGATAATCTGGAGCATTGGAAATTATTTAATGATGATGCCCAGATACTCAAATTTATGTAAGGCACTAAGGATTTCTTTGATTCCCAAGTGAACTTCCTAGTGGACTCCATGAACTAAGAAGTTGCAAAACATTTTAACAACACCTTTCCAAAATGATGTGTTCCCCTAGAACAAATGTTTGATAGACATGATATGTATAAGGGAAAACATGTTTTGGACCAATATAATAAGGTTTGGGAGTTCAATGTAGGGTAAAAGGTTGAATCAAGAATGGTGAAAGTATTAAAGGGCCAAGGCCAAAAGAGATGGTATATTAGACCTAATTTTCCAATTTAAGGATTTTTTTCATAAACCTATGATGACCTGAAAGAATATAGAAGCGATGTTATTCAACATGCCATACCTCTCATTGAGGGAGCCAAACCATTCAAACAAAATATTAAACTTATCAATCCAAAGTTGGCACCCCAAATTCAAAAGGAGCTCCAAAATATGGTTGATGTTGGGATTATAGTCCCTATTAAATATTCTTCATGGATGTCCAACCTAGTGGTGGTTTGAAAGAAGAGAGAGGACATTAGGCTATGTGTTGACTTTAGGAACCTTAATCGGCTCTCATTAGAGGATAACTACCCTGTCGAAAACATGGAACATTTGATACAAAGAGTCACTGGTGATGGGAATATGTCCATGTTAGATGGTTTTTCAGGATACAACCAAGTCTTAGTCAAAATGGAGGATCAAATTAAGACCACATTCACCACCCCATGAAGAACCTTCATGTACTTAGGAATTACTTTTGGCCGCATGAATGTTGGATCTAATTTCCAAAGAGAAATGGATTTTTCCTTCAAGGATCTGATAAAGAATATCATAGAAATATACCAATATGACTTGACAGTTGAATCCAAGGAAGGGAATGTGCATATCTTCCACCTAAGGAATATATTTGAGTGTTGTAGGAGGTATGGAATTTCTCTCAACCCCAAGAAGCCCATATTTTCTATCGACAAAGAGAAGTTATTGGATCATATACCCTCTAAGAAAGTAATTTTTGTTGATCCCAAAAGAGTTGAGTCCATCAATAATATGTGACCTCCCACCAACAAGAAATCTTTGTAATCATTCTTTGGCAAGATCAACTCTATAAGACTATTCATCCCAAATTTCATCGATAATGTTAAGCCCATGAATGCTTTACTTAAGAAATATTTTACCTTCATATTGGATAACAATAGCCTAATATCATTCAAAGACATTAAGGATACAATCACTAAGGCACCTGTTCTAATTAGACCTAACTACAATATTGACTTCATAATTTTCTCATATGTTTCTCAAGACACTATAGATGGGGTTTTGTTCCAAAAGAATAAGGACAACTATGAACAACTCATCACCTTCATGATAAAAACCCTCAGGCATGCGGATTTGAATTATTCAATCACCATGAAATAGTCCTATGCCCTTGTCAAGTCCCTTAAGCACTTTAGAAGTTATGTCTGATACAACAAAATCAAAGCTAATGTGCCCTACCTTGGTGTTAAAGATGTTCTTTCTGAGTAAGACTTCCTAGGAACTAGTGGAAAGTGTGTGTCCAAAATCCAAGACTATGATTTAGATATAAAACCTAGTAATATTATCGAGGGGAAAAATCTAGCCCAAATGTTGACTATAGAAATAAAGAATCCATACAATTTGGGGGAAACAAACAAGTAAATGTGATAGTGATTGAATTGGAACATGACGAATGGTATGCGGACATTATATACTACTTGAAGAACCTTTCATGCCCCGACCACTTAGTATACCACAAGAAGAGACCCTTAAAACTAAAGGCCATGAAGAATTGTCTGACCCAAGATGGTCTACATTGGAAGAACCCTGATGGAATCATCCTTAGATGCGTAAACAAAGAAGAAGTAGTCTAATTTATTAAGGAACTCCATTCACTATATTACGGGGGTCAATTCATTTCCCATACCACTTCCCATAAGATCTTAAGGGTAGGATATTATTGGCCTACATTTTTCACTAACACGCATCATTATGTCAGGTCTTTCCAACCTTACCATTTCTTCAAAGGAAAACAGCGACTACATGCATTACCCTTGAAACTAGTTATTGTTGAATCTCCTTTTCAACAATGAGGTTTAGAATTCATTGGTGAATTCAAGGATAACTCCATCAATGGATATCGTTGGGTTTTGACAGCTATGGAATATTTCACTATGTAGGTACAATCCATCCCAAAAAAAAAGAAAACTGAGGAAGTTGTCATGATTTTTCTTGAGGATAGGATCATAACAAGGTTTATAACCCCTGCCAAAATGACTACTGACAATGCTACGTCCTTCAAATCCCTTTATTTGGCAGATTTTTTCTTCAAGTATGGAATCATCTTGTATCACTCTTCCAATTGTTTTCCCCATGGAAATGGATTAGTAGAATCAAGTAATAAGAATCTAATGAATAGTATCAAGAAGATTGTAGGAGAAAACAAGAAGGACTAGGATAGTAAAATCAAGTATGATTTATGAGAATACCACATAACAAAAAATACTTCCATGGGAAAGACCCTGTTTGAGTTAGTATATGGATTGGAAGCTAAAATACCCATTAACCTCCAGGTTCCTACCCTCTATTTTGCACAACATTTCATGATTGATAAGAAGTCTTTACAAATAATAATCGACCAATGGGTAGAACTGGATGAATCTAGGAGGATGACTTTGAATCAAAAGACACACAACTAAGAGAGGGTTATGGGAACATTTGATCACAAAGAAAATGATAGAGTTTTAAGGAAGGAGAGAACGTGTTATTTTGGGACAAAATAAGGGACAGACCAGGGATGCATAAGAAGTTTGATAGCTTGTGGACTAGACCCTACAAGATCATGAGCAAAGAAGGTCTAAAATCATTCAACTTAGCCACACTTGAAGGGGGGAAGTTGAAGTTATCGGTTAACATAATCCTTCTCAATCCATACTTCCTCGATGGGACATGATCCTATAATGTAGGTGGGTAGGTGTGTAAGCATTCGCATCCTGCATTTACATTGCATATATATGCATCATGCATGTCATGGTAGTATAGTTGCACTTTGCTTAAATTTATATACACATTTCTTATTTACATATTATTTTTCTTGCATCCTTGCATGTTGCTATATAAAATTCATATGATTTTCATGCTCATATTGATATGTTTGAATAAAAATATCAGAAAGTTTTTTTTTTTTAAGTTTTTTCTCTAGATTTTGGTATATATCATTTTTTCTCAAATGAAAAAAGGGTGAATCTTCCACCCTCAGGTACTCTGATTTTTTCTTGAGTATGTGTAGGATTATCTCATACCATGAGATGTTGATGTTCTCATGTGCTCTACGATGAGCACATGTCCCCATATAGGAGTCAGATGTTACCCCCCCCCCATCCTTGGGGTAACTAAGGAGACTGTGTATCGAGGCCTGCGGCTAGTAGACATGGAGTGTTGAGAGTCAGATTGACCAGTGGATCACGCAAGGCCCCTCCTACTCATGATTGTATCACCACTCATCATGAGCAGCAAAGAGGCATCCAGTACATCGTTTTGGCTCCCAAAAGGAAACAAGTCTTGCTTCATGAGGTAACAATTCTAGTCTCATGGTAATTGTCACTTTGATATTTGAATCATTTAAGAATGTTGCAAAGAGTCCTTTCTTGATTATGGAACATTTTCTTGGAAATTTTATCTTTTTCCTAATTTCACCTTAGTGGTTGTCATTATATCCTAGTAAGTTGGTTACCCTCGGAAAAAGGGTTGCTACTGGGGGGTTCCTTGAAGGGTAATCATACCATTCTAATTCATACTTGCCGCTTTCCACACTTCTTCCCCTTTATGTCCTCATCTTTTGGGTTTTCAAATCCATTGACCCCAAGAAGAGTTTGTACCTCACTTCATGGGAAGAAGGGGCTAAAGGCCCAAAGGTGTTATAGCTATCACTATAAAAATCAAATTTCATAACCTATCCTTATAGATGTTCACCCTAAGGTCACGAGAGCAATTAAATGCTTCTCCATGTGAAATGAAGGACCTTTAAAAGAAAATAAATAAAAGGTGTCATGCTTGATGGGGGAATGCATCATGGTGTTCTTTAATATCCAGTGCATATGCACTCAATGTGTTCTAACTTCAAGTGGCATTGCAGTACTCTTTTTCTTTCCATTGCACATAGTACTCAATGTTCGGACCATAAAAGAAAAGACAAATAAAGGGCTTGGGAAAATGTTGCATTGCAAATGAAGGGATGTAGCACACCCTCCACAAAAAAACCCATAAATGAGACAATAAGAACCCTTGTATGTCAAGAACCCCATTCTCAGAAGTCTTACCCCAATCCACCTCATACTCACCACATGATCTAGATAGGGTCTTCCAGGAAAAAATTCCTTGATTTGGGGATTGGCCTACCCTATAGGTCACCTTGACACCCCTCCCATACCTAAATTTTGCAATGTTTATAATGTCTTTGAGCATTTGTTTAGTTTGAAAAGGGGTGATTTAAGGCACATGTTTGGGCGGTTATTTTATTAAATTTGGCTTACTTGGAATGATGCATATGACTTGTGGAACATTGGAGGGCATACTTTTTTGTCTTTATAGGACCTCCCCTAATGAAATTTATTCATGAATGAAGTGTGCCACTTGGACCTTCATAGGGGCTTGGAATCCCATGAGATGGATTCTAGACCCCACATGTGGGAGACCATTGATGATGAGCATTGCACCTTGAGGATGGAGGGCATCGCCTTTGGTGGCTCCCTAGCATCACCAAAGGATGAGATTGCACGCTCGCCCACTTGGATGTTTTCCTTTGGAGGCCTATGACATCACACTCTAGCCCTTAACGTCACCTTGGAGTTTAGGGTTTGATTATTTGATGGATTGCATGGTGGTTTGACAGGAGGAGGCACATGGCATGAGATATTTACACATGAGGCCATGAAATATGGTCTTTGGAGTCCCAACGATCTCATATTGGAGGCTTTACATTTCAATTATATCCCTACGTCACCCCTCTAAGGCATGGCATTACCCTTTTTAGGGTTTTATTTTATGTAATTTTCATTTTTGCAAAATTGCAAAGGAAAACAAAGGGGGTTGCCCCCCTTCTAATTGGTTGTTTACAATTTAAAGAGAACAAATTGGTTTGGATGGCCTCATATAAATAGAGTACCATTTAATTTTCATTTATTATCACATCTTCTCACCTTTCTGAGAGAAGAAGTCTTAAATTTTCTCTTTATCTTAGGTTATCTCTCCCTTCTACTAATGTGTTATGCTTGGAGAATCATTTTGTGGATGTTTTTCCTTATTTTGAAGAACAATTTATGCAATTAGGTTTTTCTCTCTTGGTTTCTTGGCTAAAGTAAGTGAATTCCCTACCATTTATCTTTATGTTTCTATGCTACATGGTAAATATTGTTTCTTTATGCTAGACGTCTTGTTTGGTGAAACCCTAAGAGAGGAGCATAAGTTATTCCTCCTCTCACAAGGTTTTTCTTGTTCAAGACTGGTGAAATATCTTTTCTAGGGTTAACATCCTAAAGCCCTAAAGAGCTAGCACTTTAGGATTGTGTCCCTAGACATTTGATTGTGACCTATTCGAAGAACTTAATAAGGAAGAAAAGGATTGCTAGAGCCCTATTATCCCCCATTTCTAGGGATAACTAAGGAGATGATGTCTCGAGGCCCTCGAGTTGCAGACATGGAGTGTTGAGGGATGGATTGACTTGTGATGTCCAAGTACACATATGAACACCTACTTCACCACCATACTTCTCCGATTCATCGTGATGACATTCACCACATCAACATGTTTCTGAAAGACAGTGGGTCTTTATCCATGAGGTACAAGTTAGGTATTGTGGTAAGTGTCACTTTAATACGTGAGGCATTTGGATATGTTGCATTGAAGCTACTCTTGATTATAGAACGTTTCCTTGGAAATTATGCTCTTTTCATTGTTTCACCTAGGTGGTTGACATTGTGCCCTAGCAAGTGGTCACCATTGGGGAAAGTTTTTCCACTTGGAGGTCTCCTTAATTAGTCATCGTACCATTCTCGATCATACTTAATATTTTCCACACTTCATCCCTTTCATCTCCTCATATTTTGTGATTTTCGGGTGTACTGAACCGAGAAGGGTATTCTACCTCATTTCATGGGAAGAAGGGGTTGAAGGTCTAGAGATTTGTAGCTAGAAAAAGATAAAATCCAATCATAAACCTTCTAAATGCTCGCCTAGGGATCCCGAGGAAAATTAAATGTCTCTCACAAAAAACTAATGGGACATGTAAGAAATAACTAATTAAGCATGCCAACCAAGTTAGAGCATGTGTGGACAATGTTTTCCATGCTTAGGTAGAAGTCCCACACATTGTCTTCAACTTGGAGAAGCATAATGTGATCAGGGTAGAGTCAAGGTGGGAAATGTTTTTCATGCTTAGGTATAAGTCCCACTTTGGATTCAACCTAGGAACACTTTAATTAATTAATGTAAATAAATGGGCTTGGAAAAAGGTTGCATTGAAAACGAATTAGGTGCAACACACCCCCTACAAAGGCACCCATAAATGAGACACTAGGAACCCTTGTATGTCACGAACCCCATGCCCAGAAGTTTCCCCCCATCCACTTCACACTCTTTATATGGATCAGAGAGGTTCCACCTAGGAAACACTCATTAACTTGAGGAATGATTCACCCAATAGGTCACCATGACAACCCTCCCATACCTAAACTTGGCAAGTTGCATAGGGTCTTTGAGCACTTGTTTAATTTGAAAATGTATTTTTGATGCACATGTTTAGGTGACTCTTGTATTAAATGTGATTTTACTTGGCATGATACATTTGACTTGAGACCCTTGGAGAGCGCATTCATTTGTCATTATAGGACCTTGTTTGGTGGACGTTTTTGGAGGAACAATCCTAGTTTGGGCCTTCATTGGGGCTTGAAGCCCACAGAGTGGATATCATGACCCACACATTGGGAGTTCATAGATGATGGGAATTTCCTTTATAGTCAAGAGAAGACACCTTGAAATACGATACATATCCCTCACCTTGCCCAACTTTTTTCCTTTGGAGGCCATGCGCTACACTTTTGGGCTTGACGTCACCCTTGGGGCTAAGGTTTTGATCATGGTGGTGAGGTTTGATAATGACTTGGCATGGTTGATGAAGAGGAGGACACTAGGCATGGTGACATATGGCCTTTAAAGGCCCAATGTCTCCTTCAATAACCCAATGACTTGCTTAAAAGGTCAAAATGTCACCCTTTAGGGGCATGACGTCATCTTTTTAGGGTTTCTTTTGTGTAAAAATCAAATTATTAATGTAAAGGGGGGAAATTAAAGAGTTTGGCCTCCTTATTTTGTCTTTTACCCAAAATTTATGTGGAAAAATTTTATTTTGAGGTCTTGTATAAATAAAGGACCTAGATCATTTCATTTTGATAACATTCTCACTTGAGAATAAGACATTCTTGGCTGAAATTTTTGCCCTCTCTGGGCATTTAGTCTATCTCCCTCTCTTCTGCAACATTTTGGATGTTTGCCTTGTATATTTTGTAGTTGAGTCGTGCGCTACTCTCTTGGAGGCTTGTCTCCTACATATTGATGAAATTTACTTAGTAGATGAGGGTTTTGTCTTTTTATCTTGTGGAATTGGTAAGGAATTTTCTGCATTTGTTGGTAATTTCTTCATGTTTCATGTTATTATTGTTTAAAACCCTTGGAGTAGTATAAGGGCGTACACCCTCTTAATTGTTATTGGATAAGTCATTTTTTCAAGGTTGATAGGAGGAGTAAAAGGGCTTACACCCTCCTAGATTTACATTCTCTAGGGAGTAAAAGGGCTTACACCCCTAAAGAAATAGTGGATCCAAATCTTACAACCAAGACTCCATAACCCAATAGATTAATCACTAATCTGAAATTTCATTGGAGAAACAAAATCATTGCATTAGAAAACGTGAGTTGTTGAGATATTGCATTTGTTTAAATTAGAATCAATTCTACATGCCATTAGCTTGCTTGAACCACTAGGACATCTTGCTTAACCAAGGATTTTTTACTGTTTTTATAAACTTATGCTATATCCACTATGGTTGCTACAAAATTACTTATTAATCTCTTATATCTCACTCTTCTACCATTGAAAATAGTTTCCAAGTTGTTATTGTTGATCTACTTGGTATTGGCTATCTTTTGGGAAAGTTGTTTACTGATTTCTTTGAGTAGAAGTTGTTGTTGTAGAAATATTTTCATACATCCATAGGGATTAATTTATGATTTTTTGATAACTTCACTTAGCATCCCTATCTAACCATCAAAGTTTATGCTTAAGTATTGACGTATTATCTACTTTTTTAGTGCTTTATTTCCCAATAAATATTTGATGTTTTTGATGGTTATTCTGGAATAAATAACTCCTTTCATTGATTATATACACATTTTTTTACTGATGTAATTTAGGACAAAAATATTCACTTTCTTTTCCCTTTGATTATTTGTCTTGTATTTCGATAAATCGTCTTGTCTCGGGCAGGTACAACACTCTCTTGCATGTACACTACACTTTTGCAACCTACCCTCATCAAAAAGACCCTTTCTCAAGCCTCTTTCCACTTCTAAACTCTACCTATAGGGGTTTCACTTTCCACTACTTCACTTTCTGCCTCAATCCCCCTAGGGTCACTGAGATTCCCCCTTGTGGTGATTTATCATCACTAAAGTGAGGGGAGTATCTATCTAATGTGACAGTAGGTAGTTACTCCCATAGTTGTCTCACCTTTGTGGATTGATTCAGGTTTTCCCCAACCTACAATCTATGAGATAAAATTTTGGCATCGTTGTCGAGGAAGATTTGGAATCCTCTTGTGTGCCCTAACGACACTTTGGAAAGCCTTGATCCCAAAGCATTTATCTGTATATTTCCTAGAGACTCCACTTGAGGGAAGTTCCCTTTCCCTTTTCCTCCTTTGATGAGATAAATCTCATTTGGTGACTCCCATGTCCTAGAACCCGCCATGACAAATACCAGACAGGTGGACTATCCTAGGCCCCCACCTCCGCCTAAACGACCTAAAAATGTTTCCAAGCCCCATTATAATTTTCCCTCTCCTAGTTCCCCAGGTCCTTCAACTTTGTACGTACCTCATTTACCAAGCACTCTCCAAAAATAGTGGGTTGAGGATGCATACAATCCTTTAAATATAACAAAGATCCCATGATCACCTCATAAGATCCCAAAGGGTTTCAAGGAATGGACTCCCACCTTTTCAAAAGAAGACTTGACTATGATCGAGAATCATTTGCATGCCTTTATTATTTATTTTGAACCTTATGACCAACATGAAAGCGTACTTATGAGACTTTTCTCTTATTCTCTCATTAGGAAGGCCAAAGAGTGGTATGCAATATTTCACTGGGGTAATTACCAACTGTATATCTTTCAAAATATTTTCATTAAGAGATTCACAAAAAGAAAAGATTGCATATCCCTTTATGATCAACTCTATCAATGCAAGAGGACACCAAGGGAAATCATACATTATTTTGATCGATTGAACACTCTTGTGAAAA
>ML808009.1:199524-224078 GCA_009831015.1 Picea engelmannii
GAACCCCATGCCCAGAAGTTTCCCCCCATCCACTTCACACTCTTTATATGGATCAGAGAGGTTCCACCTAGGAAACACTCATTAACTTGAGGAATGATTCACCCAATAGGTCACCATGACAACCCTCCCATACCTAAACTTGGCAAGTTGCATAGGGTCTTTGAGCACTTGTTTAATTTGAAAATGTATTTTTGATGCACATGTTTAGGTGACTCTTGTATTAAATGTGATTTTACTTGGCATGATACATTTGACTTGAGACCCTTGGAGAGCGCATTCATTTGTCATTATAGGACCTTGTTTGGTGGACGTTTTTGGAGGAACAATCCTAGTTTGGGCCTTCATTGGGGCTTGAAGCCCACAGAGTGGATATCATGACCCACACATTGGGAGTTCATAGATGATGGGAATTTCCTTTATAGTCAAGAGAAGACACCTTGAAATACGATACATATCCCTCACCTTGCCCAACTTTTTTCCTTTGGAGGCCATGCGCTACACTTTTGGGCTTGACGTCACCCTTGGGGCTAAGGTTTTGATCATGGTGGTGAGGTTTGATAATGACTTGGCATGGTTGATGAAGAGGAGGACACTAGGCATGGTGACATATGGCCTTTAAAGGCCCAATGTCTCCTTCAATAACCCAATGACTTGCTTAAAAGGTCAAAATGTCACCCTTTAGGGGCATGACGTCATCTTTTTAGGGTTTCTTTTGTGTAAAAATCAAATTATTAATGTAAAGGGGGGAAATTAAAGAGTTTGGCCTCCTTATTTTGTCTTTTACCCAAAATTTATGTGGAAAAATTTTATTTTGAGGTCTTGTATAAATAAAGGACCTAGATCATTTCATTTTGATAACATTCTCACTTGAGAATAAGACATTCTTGGCTGAAATTTTTGCCCTCTCTGGGCATTTAGTCTATCTCCCTCTCTTCTGCAACATTTTGGATGTTTGCCTTGTATATTTTGTAGTTGAGTCGTGCGCTACTCTCTTGGAGGCTTGTCTCCTACATATTGATGAAATTTACTTAGTAGATGAGGGTTTTGTCTTTTTATCTTGTGGAATTGGTAAGGAATTTTCTGCATTTGTTGGTAATTTCTTCATGTTTCATGTTATTATTGTTTAAAACCCTTGGAGTAGTATAAGGGCGTACACCCTCTTAATTGTTATTGGATAAGTCATTTTTTCAAGGTTGATAGGAGGAGTAAAAGGGCTTACACCCTCCTAGATTTACATTCTCTAGGGAGTAAAAGGGCTTACACCCCTAAAGAAATAGTGGATCCAAATCTTACAACCAAGACTCCATAACCCAATAGATTAATCACTAATCTGAAATTTCATTGGAGAAACAAAATCATTGCATTAGAAAACGTGAGTTGTTGAGATATTGCATTTGTTTAAATTAGAATCAATTCTACATGCCATTAGCTTGCTTGAACCACTAGGACATCTTGCTTAACCAAGGATTTTTTACTGTTTTTATAAACTTATGCTATATCCACTATGGTTGCTACAAAATTACTTATTAATCTCTTATATCTCACTCTTCTACCATTGAAAATAGTTTCCAAGTTGTTATTGTTGATCTACTTGGTATTGGCTATCTTTTGGGAAAGTTGTTTACTGATTTCTTTGAGTAGAAGTTGTTGTTGTAGAAATATTTTCATACATCCATAGGGATTAATTTATGATTTTTTGATAACTTCACTTAGCATCCCTATCTAACCATCAAAGTTTATGCTTAAGTATTGACGTATTATCTACTTTTTTAGTGCTTTATTTCCCAATAAATATTTGATGTTTTTGATGGTTATTCTGGAATAAATAACTCCTTTCATTGATTATATACACATTTTTTTACTGATGTAATTTAGGACAAAAATATTCACTTTCTTTTCCCTTTGATTATTTGTCTTGTATTTCGATAAATCGTCTTGTCTCGGGCAGGTACAACACTCTCTTGCATGTACACTACACTTTTGCAACCTACCCTCATCAAAAAGACCCTTTCTCAAGCCTCTTTCCACTTCTAAACTCTACCTATAGGGGTTTCACTTTCCACTACTTCACTTTCTGCCTCAATCCCCCTAGGGTCACTGAGATTCCCCCTTGTGGTGATTTATCATCACTAAAGTGAGGGGAGTATCTATCTAATGTGACAGTAGGTAGTTACTCCCATAGTTGTCTCACCTTTGTGGATTGATTCAGGTTTTCCCCAACCTACAATCTATGAGATAAAATTTTGGCATCGTTGTCGAGGAAGATTTGGAATCCTCTTGTGTGCCCTAACGACACTTTGGAAAGCCTTGATCCCAAAGCATTTATCTGTATATTTCCTAGAGACTCCACTTGAGGGAAGTTCCCTTTCCCTTTTCCTCCTTTGATGAGATAAATCTCATTTGGTGACTCCCATGTCCTAGAACCCGCCATGACAAATACCAGACAGGTGGACTATCCTAGGCCCCCACCTCCGCCTAAACGACCTAAAAATGTTTCCAAGCCCCATTATAATTTTCCCTCTCCTAGTTCCCCAGGTCCTTCAACTTTGTACGTACCTCATTTACCAAGCACTCTCCAAAAATAGTGGGTTGAGGATGCATACAATCCTTTAAATATAACAAAGATCCCATGATCACCTCATAAGATCCCAAAGGGTTTCAAGGAATGGACTCCCACCTTTTCAAAAGAAGACTTGACTATGATCGAGAATCATTTGCATGCCTTTATTATTTATTTTGAACCTTATGACCAACATGAAAGCGTACTTATGAGACTTTTCTCTTATTCTCTCATTAGGAAGGCCAAAGAGTGGTATGCAATATTTCACTGGGGTAATTACCAACTGTATATCTTTCAAAATATTTTCATTAAGAGATTCACAAAAAGAAAAGATTGCATATCCCTTTATGATCAACTCTATCAATGCAAGAGGACACCAAGGGAAATCATACATTATTTTGATCGATTGAACACTCTTGTGAAAAGCTTTCCCCAAGATTACGATCCCACTCAAAACATTGTCCTCGAGCTTTACAGGCCAAATATAAATGACCCTTATGGTTTTCTGATAGGAAAAAATTGCCCTTCCACATTGATTGAAACCCAAGAAAGGGCATGTGAAATGGATGAAAATTTAGCTTCCTCTTATCATCAAAATGAAGGATTCCTTGAAGATACCATGCAAATAAATCAAGTTACTATCCCCATCACTTCACCTCTCGACCTTGTCCATGTCACCAGGGACCATTTGCATAACGAGAAAAGAGAATCTTCCAATAAATTTGTTGGTCAAATAACGGGTCTTGTGAAAAAGGGGGGAAATCCAAAACCTCAAAAAATGTCCCCTCCCACGGAAGAAAGGCTAGAAAGTGAGAGAACCCTAGCAACACAAAGGGGAAAAAAGAGTCTATTGCGGTGTGTTCAAGAGATTATATCTCCACCTTGTAAACAAAAATAATTTCTCACCTTGAAAAGTGGGCCATAAAAGGCCATCACAAAAGATGAAACCCATAAAGGGGCTACATGTAAATAGTCAAAGATTTCTTTAGTTCATCTCATCAAATTCTCAATGAAGGGATCAACAATACCTTTATCTTGGAAAACTATTTGTTTCAAGATGAAGATAAAGGGGATGGATGTTTGGGTTTGGATTTTGATGGTGCACGCTGAAGTTCAAGGTTAGGCACCAAGGTGGTCCTGATATCACCAGATAAAGAGACTACCCTTTTCTCATACAGACTTGAGTTTAGTTGCACTAACAATACAGTTGAGTATGAAGCCCTCATTTTGGGCGTGAACCTTGCTATTAATATGAACATCAAATCCTTACATATGAGAGGGGACTCAGATTTGATTGTTTCACAAATAAACAGGAACTATGTTGCAAAGAACCCAAGGTTGAAACAGTACAGAGACGTTGTTTGGGATGCCATGAAAAATTTTGATGAATTTTTAATTGAGGTTATCCCTATAGAAGAGAATCACTTGGTAGACAACCTTGTAGTATTTGCTTCTACTTTCCAACATTTCAAAGAAATCGGTCTCTACAAAGTAGAAGTAAACTTTAGGCCCTCAATACCTGACAACCTGGAACACTAGCAGGTCTTTGATAATGAGGAAAAAATATTACATTTTCTTCATAATGATGGATATTTCTCACAGATTCAAATAAACATTTTGGTCGAGGAAGTGAACATTGAGATTATATATCAACCTAGTGGACCCTTACCCAATGGAATCATCCCCTTAGAAGGTTGTTTGATCGAAATGACATGTATAAGGGGAAGACGTCAAGAAAATTCGATGATGAGGTCGTTGAGTTTAATATTGGCACCAAAGAATCCCCAAAAATGGTTAAGTTTGGGAAGGGTACAACTTTCGATGAAATGGATAAGTTGATAGCTCTCATCATAGAATTTATAGGTGTTTTTGTTTGGTCATATGAAGATCTGAAAGCTTACCAGGAAGATGTTATACAACATGTTGTTCCTCTCAAATAAGCAACAAAACCTTTCAGGAAGAAACTCATACAAATGAATCCAAAGGTTGCACCGCAAGTCCAAAAGGAGTTGCAAAATATGGTTGAGGCAAGGATAATTCAACCTATCAGGTACTCATCCTGGATATCCAATCCCACAATTTTATGAAAAAAGACTAGTGAGATTAGGATATGTGTCGAATTCATAAATTTAAATCAAGAATCACTTAAGGATAACTACCCCTTTCTGAACATGGAGTACCTTTTGCAAAGGGTCACCGGAGTAGAAATGATGCCCATGCTTGATGGTTTTTCAGGATATAACCAGGTACTGGTAAAAGAGGATGACCAACTTAAGACTTCTTTCACTACTCCTTGCGGAACTTATAAGTATTTGAGAATGCCTTTCAGATTAGCCAACGTAGGAGCCACCTTTCAACATTCCATGGATTATTCTTTTATGGATTTAATTGTAAAACTCATAGAAATCTACCAAAATGACCTGAACACTATCTCCAAGAAAATAACTCACCATATCCAACACTTGACGACGATTTTTCAAAGGTGCAAAGAATATGGTATTTCTCTTAATCCAAAGAAGTCAATATTTGGTGTAGATAGAGGGAAGTTATTAGGACATATCATTTCCAAGGATGGGATCTCAATGGATCCCTCTAGAATTGAAGCCATCAATAAAATCCCTCTCCCTTAAGACAAAAGGTCCTTACAATCTTTCTTTGGTAAGACTTCATAAGAAGATTCATCTCAAACTTTGATGACATCATGAAGCCTCTTAATCGCTTGTTGAAAAAGGATTCCCATTTTGAGTACGATGACAATGGAAAGAAGGATTTTCTACATATCAAGGATAAAATAACTATTTTTCCTATCTTGATAAGCCTAGACTTTTCTAAAGACTTCATCATTTTCTCCTTTTCTTCAAAAGATATCATCATAGGAATTATTTTGAAAAAAAATCATCAAGGAGATGAGAAATTGATTGTTTTCATGACAAAAACCCTTAGAGACTCATAACTAAATTACACCATTATGTAAAAGCAAGATTACACCCTTGTCAAATACCTCAAGCATTTTAGAACATACGTGGGGTATAACAAGATTAAATCTTTCGTTCCTTACCCATATGTAAAAGATGTCTTGTCACAACAAGACTGTCTCAGATCAAGAGGAAAATGGATCTCACAATACAAGAATATGACCTAGAGATTAAGCCATCCAAGATATTAAAAGGCCAAGGGTTAGCCCAAATGTTGATAGAAATCAATCAGAAAGCTATCGAAATGGGAGAAAAGGAGTAGATCAATGTTTTCATAAGTGAAATTGAGAATGACGAATGGTATTCGGACATTATTTACTATTTGAAGAATATTGCTTGTCTTGATCACTTTGTAATGATCCCAGGCCAAATTCTTTCTAGGAATCACTAACTACTACTAATTTATTGAGTTATTAAGTGCATACAAGATTCATCAACACATGGAGATCACAATATATTCAAGATGTAGAAGCACAAGCAAAGATCTGACCTTTTTATTATGAGCAATGTAAGATCAATACAATAGATGGTCGATTTGGCATAAACCTCAGATGGTCGTACAAGCAATAGATATGAGCTGCTACAAAATGCTCCCAACAATACAAAATAAGCCTCCAAAGGCTGGATATACAATGAAGACTGAATCAAGCAGATCTGAGTCATACTAATGCTCAACCTCCAAGCTAGAAAGTGCCACGTCCTGCTAGAATGTTGAAGCCCTCAATAATTATGCCCTGCTACCAAAAGTGTCCAATCATCCCGAGAAATATGCCAAATAATAGATCGGGCAACTGTAAGGACAACCCAGATGTCCAAATTCCCAAATCCACTCTCAAACCCCGTAGATATGAATTCATCCATTGAATGGTGTGCCCCACTAGATGACTGAAACCCTAGCTAGTTTGGCCTTGATGAAGGAGGCCTCCAAATGCTATGAAACTCTCCAAGAATATAGATCAGGCTATGAGAATCCCATGGGAGAAGTTTCGGACTCAGATCTCAAGCAGATCTCCCTAGATCTGAGTTTTACTGAATCATAGGACGTCCCCTATGGCTCCAAGACGTCCCAATCTGCGGATAAATGTAGAATGATGATAATCCTCCAGAAAATCCCTCAAACTAATGGTCCTGCCCCTGCAAACAAAACCCAACTGTCAGAATGGCCCCAGACCCTCAGGATAAGTTGGATCGAACCTCCCTCTAGATGATGGTGCGCCCTTGCCGAAAACACAAGAACAGTATGGCCTTCTACATTCTGAAGTGCTAGATGGAGGTGGGTTGAGACTAGAATGGTGTGGATGAGTCTTTCATCCCCAAGACCAAGCTGAGGAACAAGGCGAGTGGATATTTCACCACTGAGTTGCTCACAAGGGTTTTTACAGCAAAACCCCCAAATTGAATGCTCAAGAGCAATAGCAAATGCTAATCCAAAACCAGAATGAGTAATAGGTGCGCCCCAGCCTCTTACTTATACTTTTCCTTCTAATTCTCTATTGAGTTAGGTTAACTCCCAGGGTTAATCTTCTATTCTTCTNTAAAAATATAACTTTTAACTTCTTGACTTTTCCCCCCTCAGTGTGAGACTATGACCTAGTGGGGGTGCCCAGGCCACTGAGTCTCCTCATCACCTCTCTAAGAGGTGGGGGACATTACACACTTGGTCGATCATAAGAGAAGAGCTCTAAGACTCAAGGATATGAAGTATTGTTTGACACAATATGGCCTTAGATGGAGAAACCCAGATGGGGTAATTCTCAGATGTGTGAATAAGGAGGAAGCATATAAGTTGGTTGAATAATTTCATTCAGAGTATTGTGTGTTAGAAAAACAGGATCATGGAGCAAAAAAATAAAACAAATGTGGAAATAAAACACAGAATATACACAATAAAATAGAGACACAGATATATGTGGTTCACCCAGTGTGGGCTACGTCCACCAAAGAAATTGTTAGGTCCTTCATTTATTATTATACAGCAAATGAAGGGATACAACCTACAACAAACCCATTGTAACTTCCTCCTGTTTCTCTCACAGTATCCTCTCTCAGAATACAATATTCGCTATGATACTTAACCGCAATACATTTCCCTCATAAAACAAGGTTTCCTTCTAGGGAAAAAAACCCTAACATAACTTCTACAGTTAGATCTACGACCTTATAATGAACGGTCCATATTTACAATGAAATTACAATATACATTTACAAGGCAATTTTTCCTTCGGGGGCTTCACCCCCGAACCTCCCCTACACTCCCCCGCGTGGATGAGTGTACATTCTTCTAGGGTGTAAAGTCTTCATGGGGTATAAACACAACTGAAAACAAAGACCTCTGAATCACGAAGATAATTAGGCTCCACAACCAACAATCTCCCACTTGGAGACTGATCTCAACAACTCCACCATTGTTGTATCTGTTGGACTATGAACCTTCTTGGACCTGGAAAATTTCTCATCTTCACCTTCATGCTTGAAGCCCAAATGAAACTAAGAAAGAACTCAGTTTCCCCCTGGTTACTCCCTTTTTTAACATGTCTGCAGGATTCTGGCTAGTGTGTATATTTTCCAACTTCAAATGTCCATCTTCCAAGACAGATCGTATGAAATGGTACCTTAGTTGTATATGATTAGTCTTTGAATGGAAGGTTGAGTTATTTGCAAGATGAATGGCACTCTCACTGTCACAGTACAACCTACTATTCTCATGCTTCTTTCCCAATTCCTCCATAAACCTCTGTAACCAAATCATTTCTTTACTAGCCTCTGTAGTAGCAACATACTTCGCTTCTATTGTTGAAAGTGCAACAACCTCTTGTCGTTTCGAAATCCAACTTATTGATATTCCGCCTATAGTAAAAACATACCCTGTGGTGCTCCTCCTGCTATCTTTATCACCTTCTATATATGAATCAACATATCCCTGTAGAAAAGTGTATGAACCTCCAAAACATAATGCATGAGTAGTAGTACCTCTCAAATACATGAGAATCCACTTTACTGCCTCCCAATGTTCTTTACCTGGATTGTTCATATACTTGCTCACAACTCCCACTACATGTTCAATATCTAGTCTTGTGCAAACCATCGCATACATAAAACTGCCAACTATTGATGAATAAGGGACCCTGGACATGTATTCTATCTCCTCTTGTGTCTTGGGACACATTTCCTTAGTTAATTTGAAATGGTTGGCCATTGATGATTGAAATCATCAACAAAGTTTTTCTCGCAAAGTATTGCTAAAGCCTATTATTATAAAAACTAAATAATACTAGTAGGTGGGACACCCTTGTAGATTGGAGATCAGGTCTGGTCCTTATTTGATTTGTGTGCTCATGTTCGACACTGCTTACATGGTTGATGAGAATCTTGTTTTTATTAGCTATGGATTGGACTATGAAGTATTGGTTCTTATGTTACTACGGCCTATGATATTCATTTGTATCATTGCTATATGTTATTGGGACACCTGCACAATAGACATGTTAGTAATAATAAATGAAAGGCAGTTGAAAAAAAAAATAATGACACATACAAGAAATTGGAAAGAGAAACAATGCGACAAATGCAAAGGGAAGAATTTAAACTATCCTATATACTATACTACATGCATGAAAGTTTTAAAAGATTATGGTTAAATACTAGCTAGCAAGCAAATGGTTATGCGATTTTATTGAGTTATATGGTTACTATGCATATAGTAGGATAAGATGTGGGTGGTGCAATTCACAAAGTGAAAGTTGCTAATGCTTATGTGATTTGTTGTATGGAACGTGATTGATTTGTTTTGTGGCATAAGTTAAGAGTATGATATCGTCGCGTGATTGATGGGTGATGGTTTTGATACATCATGTGATTAATGGTGTAAATGAAAGGCTTGTTGGCATGTACTAAGAAGTAAATAGACTGTGAATGGAGGCGATGTGCATTTACTGCACGTCACATTTACTCCTTTGTTGGCCGCCACCCTAATCGGGCTATTGTTCATCCTTGTTGTTGTGGTTATGCTATGATTTCCTAGCAGAGAGGAATCATTCGTCCATCTCATGTTTTAAGGTGCTTTGGTCACAGGTATGTCTTTTTTGGCCATCCATGAGTCTGCTCTGTTTATGAAATGGATATTGGCTCGAATGTATCGGTTTTGTTTTCCTTAAGTACTTCAACTGTGTAAATTGTGTTTTTGGAATGAGTTGTTGGTGGCTTTCTCTGTGATAAATATATGAAGTTACAGTGTATTGGGCCATTGTGGATGTTAGCAGCCATAGGGGCTCTATGTGATCTTTGTTGGTTTATTTGGACAGTTTTTGTTGGTTTTGGTTGGTTGGTTGTCCTCATGCATTCATCACTATATCCAGTCTTTGGTTTTTGTGGGTTTAATGGTTGGAGGCACTCTATGTCACTGGGTTTGTTCACTTGGGAATTAGTTTGTTTCCACTACTAAAAGGTTGCGAAGTGGGTTATTTTGTTAAGTTCTCGACCCTGTCTTCACTTCGACGTTGTGGTTATTTGACTCGAGAACCACAAGGGTTATACCCTACGTGTGTTAAGTATCGTTACTGGCCGAGTTGGATTCTCACTCCTCTGTTATAGCCCATGTCATGGGATTTGTTACCCGTCCATGAATGAGTTGTGGTTCTCTCTGTGTATGCACTATTGGCCTTGGAGGTTTCACCATTGCAAGGAGTTGGCTCTGTTCTCTTTGTGTTGGCTACAGAACAAACCCTTAGCCCTCTAGTCTGAAGGTTGATAGAGAAGACCGGCCTGGCCTGTCGAGTTTATTATTTGGTTATTGTTGGATGGTTGTATATTGTCGACTATTTTGAATACAGGCTCGCCTAGTTGGTCATGTGACAGTTGTGTTATTTGGGTATCTAGTCACTGTCTTTGTTATAACAATGGTAAACCCTGCATTGTTAATTGCACAATTCAAAATACATGGTCACTCTCCTTATGTTTAATAACTCATTATTGCTTAATTGAGAGGGTCACAGCCCCGATTCGAGTTGATGTGTGGGTATGTGTGGTTGCCACAACTTGTTAAGTTGATTGATTGTTATGATAGTGGTGAATTTGTTGGTTGATACACAGTCACTGTCCTTTTGCACTAAGATTATTTGGATGTTTAACTTGGCATTGGTTACAATTGCTAAATGATGATCGTGCATACTGCATTTGTGTGTGTGGTGTTTCTACACCACGAATAAATAGTCATTGTAATTGTGATTTCTTTTTGGGGACAAACGGGTATCCAGGATGACTGTAACATTTTTCATCCACTGTGTGCATTATGATTTCATGATTCCAAGTTTTACATAGCATGCTTGTTTGCAATTTGGTTAATTTGAAGCAATATTGTATTAGATTTGATAGCTTAGCATGATGGGTTGAGTTAATAACTATGACTATATGTTTGGAATTGTGGAATGGGAATGTTGTATCGTGGTGTTTTGTGTGGCTTCCCACTGCGTATGATATGGATAATTTTGGGTTCCGCACCCAGAAATAGTCACAGAGTTTTAAGCACGATTTTGTTCAATATGATTATTTGTTTTATAAAGATAGGCATGTTGTTGATACCTCAACGTGTTGGATGGATGGCCAGCTTTTTAGAGTCACATTGAATTGGGCTTGTACAGTGAAAAAATTACACTTGCATGATTGAATTATTTTGTGCATAGCTTGTGTTGGAATGGTGGTTGTTGTCTATCTGTTTAAATGTCAATTCGGGTTTTGCAATTTAATCTGGATTATTAGGTTTACTGCCCCTACATATGTTTAATGAATATCATTGCATTCTAAATGACAGGCCCAATTGCAGTGATAGTGTGACTTCATTGTTAATTTTGGAAACATGACTTTTGAGTGTATTTGTTGATCGAAGTAATGTGTGGGAAGTGGTTGGTTTTGAGGATAAACAGAGTGCAAATGGTTATGAGTGCAAATAGTTATTGTTTATACATTTGAGAATTATTACAAGATATAAATTGGATAACAAAACAGAACTCCCCCTACAAATCGTGGTAGATTGCACACTGTCTGGTTTGATGACACTGTCTTAAGTATTTGATTTCAAATTAAAGACAAGTTAATGCCCTAAATTGTTGAGTTCCTACACAGTAGTGTTTTTTAGGTTACAGTGGTGATTTGGTTGGTTAATTTCTTCACGGAATGTTTTATGGAACACTTAATTAATTTTATGAATAGTAATCACTCTTTTTCCCTTCCATTATTTCATTTTCTGCTAATTACAAACCCCCTCGCCTTCCCATATTCATTTTTCAAATCCCTATTCTAAAATTGATTACAGTCAAGAGAATTTCATTGTTAAAGAAGTTGGAAGTGGCAGTGTCTTGTTTGGATTACAATGTGTTTTATTGGTTTGTTTTATAGTTGATTGTTTTTTTCATTGATAAGTAACCATGTTCTTTTCCCCTTCATTATATCATGTTTCTCTCAATACAAACCCCTCTCATATCCCAGAACCCTTTTTCACCCCCTACTCATTGATAACAGTAAAACAATTTGTATGGATTGGATTGCATGTTTGATACATTTTTTATCCAAATCTATTTCATATTTTTAAGAGTTGTCATGTATGTTTATTTAAAAGACTATTTGCTAATCAATCATGCATGCAGGAATGAGTTTTTTCAGTCGAGGTAGCCATAGCCGAGGAAACAGAGGTAGAGTTAATTGGAACAGAGGCCCAAGAAGGCCAAGGTTCTCCATACATTTTGATGTTGACTCACAAGAGCTTGGCCATTTGTTTCAAGTCAGATTCTTCAATTGGATTGGGCAGGGAGTAGTCCAACCTAGGCCTGAAAGGCCCCCCTTCCAAGTTCCGCAAGCCCCTGGTATCCCTGTGCCTCCTCACGTCTCATTGCAACCCGAGGTTCGTGAAAATGATGGATGCCAGGAGATTGTCCACCTAGCAATCTCTCAACATCGTGGTTGGGCCAATTTGTCCTTGCCTTCTCCTTCGCCTATTAACCCCATTCTCCAAGTTTCCCCTGAACACTCACTAGTACAATCCCCCCACACTAGCAAGAGATTGAAAATTGAGGCCCACCATGCCCTTGACAAAGAAAAATCCATTGTTGCCCCTTCCTCGCCCTCCAATGGCTCTGACAAATCTGTGTCTTCCCGGATGCATTTCAGGGATGATTGTTCTCACATGATCAGCGAGATTAGGCCTAAAGGCTCAGCGCAGCCAAAGGAAAATTCAAGGAAATCAAAGGGTGACAGCAACAATCAATGAAAGATTGCATCACAAAGTGGAAAATATGGATTTTAAGTTTTATTTCATCTATTGTTTTATGACAGCTGACTTCAGGGATCTTTGGACAGCATGTTTTATTTTGGATATATGAGTATATTTTTTAAAATAATTTCAAATATCATGACCTAAATTTGCCAAAAGTGAATATGTTGATGGGAGACACAAGGAGGTGTGTTTTACTTAACTAAGGGTTATGTTATGATTGTTATGAGCTAAAGGGAGTCACAAGGGGTCCCACCTACTAGTTATTATTTATTTATAACCCTTATTATGATTATTACTTTTCCCCCTATCTAAAGTTAGTTGAGTCTTTTAATTAACTTAACTAATGAGTTGGTTCAACTACTTCAACCAATTCTAAATTGTTTAAAAGCAAAAGGAAAGGGAGTAACAAGAGGAGGATAGAAGCAGAAGCATACTAAGGTTTTCTCTTTGATTTTATGTTGAGATAGTTCAGTTTTCATTCATTCATTTATTCATCACAAGCCTAATTATCCTTTATGATAGCAGGGTCTTATTGTAGACAACAATATTCAGGGCTGAATCACATCATTCAGACACTTGTTTTTTAGAGGTGTTGATCTATCTTTGATAGCCTATGTAGACTTGTTTGTTTGTGAATTAGTTTTCATGACTAACAAAGGATATTGTGCAGAGTCGAGTGGGAAGCAATATGTGGCAATCTGATCCAGCTTTTAGAGTTCAGTTTTGGTTTTCTGTCAGAGGTCCTTTTGTATGATCCATCGGGGATGTCTAAGTTTGACTTTGGTCCAAAATTTATGCATGATATTTTGTAAATAAAATGATTCCTTGGTAAATTTGAGTGAAATAAAGGATTGCTTATGTCTCATCTGTCTTGATTATCATCTTGGTGACTTTACTTCTATCTTTACATTTATTTCAGCAACTGATATGTTCAGAAAATTAAATAAAAAGTAAATTTCCAGCAAGCTATTTAATGATAAAAAAAGACTAGCCTAAGCACTCGTAATTAATACTTGTGAGTTAGGATGTTATTTTTGTTGGCTATAAACCTAGGGTGACATTCCCGTCTATTTTGCTTTAGCCAAGCAGAATCTGAAAATGCTTGAGTAAGATCATTTCATATCTTTTCCTCAACAAGGCGTACTAACTGGTTTTTCATTCTGCATTATAAACCTCTCCAACACCTTCTCTATGTACTCACCCTAAGACAATGTCAATTTGCGATTTTTCTTGTCTCTTGTTATTCTCATAACAAGGATTTTCTTTGCAGCACCCAAATTCTTCATCGAAAATGAAATAGCTAATTTCTTCTTGAACACATTTATATCCTGCATATTATACCCTGCAAAAATCATGTCATCTACATACAATAGCAAGATAATATAGCTTCCATTTTCTAGCTTTTTAAAATAAACACAATAATCAGAATGACATCTACTATAACCTTGTTCTGTCATAAACCTATAAAACTTCAAATACCACTGCCTTGGAGCTTTCTTTAGGCCATAAAACCTCTTCTTCAACCTGTATACCAAATTCTCCTTCCCTATGACCTCGTACCCCTGTGGTTGCTGCATATAAATCTCTTCCTCCAAATCCCCATGGAGAAAAGTTGTTTTTACATCTAACTATTCAAGATGAAAATCTTCTATTGCCACAAGACTTAAAATAGTCGTAATTGAATTCATTTTAACAACAGGAGAAAATATTTCATCAAAATCTATACCTTTATTTTGTGCAAACCCCTTTATAACAAGTATATCCTTGTACCGCTTGTTTCCTACATCTTCTTCCTTCAACTTGTAAACCCATTTATTTTGCAATGCTCTTTTTCCTACAGGAAATTGAACCAAGTCCCAAGTACGGTTATTTACCAAGGAATCCATTTCATCTTTCATGTCTTGCTCCCACTTCTTTTTGGTGTCTACCTGCATTGCCTCTTCATAACATTCTGGTTCACCAGAATTAGTCAACAATAAATAATACAATGAAGGAGAGTATCATTCAGGGGGTCTACTTAACTTGGTAAATATTCTAACAACACTTGCAAGAGTTTGAGGTACTTGTTACTCCTGTTGTTGGACATTTTGATTTTTTGGTTCCTTTGGAATTTCTTTTTCAATGATCTCATCAAGCACTATGTATTCTAGTTTTTATTTTTCATGTTTCTTTCCCTACAAGTGATCTTTATACGTGACCTTCTCATTGAATATGACATCTCTACTCCTAATGATTTTGTTATTTCCATAATCACATAAATGGTAACCAAAATCATTAACATCGTATCCAATAAAGGTACACTTCTTGGATTTTGCCTCAAGCTTTGTTCTATTTTCTTTATCAATATGGACAAATGCTTCACAACCAAAATTCTTCAAAAAAGAATAGTTTACCTTTTTACCTTTCCATGCCTCCTCTAGAATTCTACCATCCAAAGAGCTTGAATGTTCTCTGTTTATTAAGTTAACAGCAATATCTACAGCATCTGCCCAGAACTATAAGGGAAAATCAGCATGCAATCTCATACTCCTTTCACGCTCCATGATTGTCCTGTTCATCCTTTCTAACACACCATTTTCTCGTGGTGTTCTTGGAACTGTCTTCTCTCTATGAATCCCATGGTATGAACAGTAATCATCAAACTCCTTGTTGCAATGTTCACCTGCATTATTTGATCTGAGACACTTCAACCTTTTTTATGTCTCATTCTCAACCAAAGCTTTCCATTTATTAAAGGTATCAAAAACATCTGATTTTTGTCGAATGCAATAAACCCAAGTTTTTCTAGTTGCATCATCAATAAAAGTAACATAATAATGAGATCCACCAAGAGATGATACCTGAGTTGGTCCCCATACATCTATATGCACAAGCTCTAACATTTCACTCTTCTTTTATTTTCTGACTCTGAGAAATCTGACTCTCTTATGTTTTCCATAAACACAATGCTCACAGAAGTCCAAATCAATTTGTTTAAGATCTGGCAACAAATTTATTTTGTGAAGTATCTGCATCTCCTTCTCTCTCATGTGTCCAATCCTTTGATGTCGCAGTGTTGTATCCACTCATGTAGAAGCTAAAGAGATAGAAGAGTCAGTATTACCAGTACATAAAAACAATGTACCTACCTTCTGTCCTTTTGTTATCATCAATGATCCTTTGGTGACCTTCCATGCCTTATCTATAAATATGGATATACAACCTTCACTTGTCAACTATCCAGTTGAAATTAGATTTTTCCTTAGATCTGGAACATGTCTTACCTCTTTCAACAACCATTTGTTTTCATTGATTTGCTTTATTTTTACCTTTCCCATTACAACAATTTTGCATGGTGCATCATCACCCAAATGAACTTGTCCAAAATCACCTTAAACATAATCTAGAAAGTGTTTCCTATGGGGTGTGGCATGAAAAAAATCCCCTGAATCTACCACCCAAGACTCAGAAATATTATCTACAGAAAGAATCAAAGCATCTTGTAATACATCACATGTTACATTTTCTTCCTAATTTTTCTCTTGTTGTCCATCTCTTTGTTTCTTTGGAGCTCTGCAGTCTTTCTTCAGATGTCCTTTCTTCCCACAATTCCAGCACTCTATCTTTCCAAGTCTGGATTTGGATCTGCCCTTCCTAGAATTCTCGTGGTTCCCTGAGCCCTTTCCTCTATCCTTTTGTCTTCCCCTGTTCTCCATGTTCAACGCATTACCTGATGTCTCACCTGTTCTTTTTCGTCGCATTTCCTCACTAAGGTTAACACCAACAACATCATCAAATTTTAAAGTATTTCAACCAGAGACAGAGTTACCTACAATCATGACCAAGTCGTTCCATCTTTCTGGAAATGAGCACAAGATTAGAAGATCCTTGACCTCATCATCAAAGTCCACTTTTACATAACTTAGTTGATTAGTAACCGTATTAAATTCATTTAAATGATCTGCAACAGACCCACCTTTTGACATATTCATATTAAATAATCTCTTCATTAGAAATACCTTATTGGACACCGAGGGTTTTTCATACAATTTATCCAATGCATCCATCAAATCCTTTGTTGTCTTTTCTTTCCAAATATTGAAATCCATTGAAGATGCCAGGCTCAGTCGTATCTTTCCTAGAGCCTTTCTGTCAATAATATCCCATTCTTCATCTTCATAACCGTCCGCTTCTTTGCTATTCCACCCAATGGTAGGAATAGATCCTTCTGAAATAAATAATCTTCCATATGCATCTTCCATAACTGGTAGTTTTGGCCATTAAATTTCTCGACCCTAAACTTTCCATCTTCCACTATTTCTCCCACTCGAACCAAGAACCCTCTTTTCCTGCAAGTTACCTTTCACTCTGATACCAGTTGTTAGAAAAATAGGATCACGGAGCAATAAAATAAAACGAATGCGGAAATAAAACACAGAAGATACACAATCAAATAGAGACACAGATATACGTGGTTCACCCAGTGTGGGCTACATCCACTAGAGAAATTTCCAGGTCCTTCCTTTATTATTATCTAGAAAATGAAAGTATGCAACCTACAACAAACCCGTTGTAACTTCCTCTTCTTTTTCTCACAGTATCCTCTCTCAGAATACAATATTCGCTATGATACCTAGCCACAATACATTTCCCTCATAAAAGAGGGTTGCCTTCTGGGGAAAAAAACCCTAACATAACTTCTATCATTAGATTTGCAACCTTATAATGAACGTTCCAAATTTACAATGAAATTACAATATACATTTACAAGGCAATTTTTTCTTCGGGGACCCACTTGCCCCCGGACCCTGCAGGGGGGGTAACCCCCCCCCCCCCTCTGCACTCCCTCGCATGGACGAGTTTACATTATTCTAGGGTGTAAAGTCTTCATGGGGTATAAACATGGCTGAAAACAAAGACCTATGAATCAGGAAGATCATCAGGCTCCACAACCAACATTGTGGAGGTCACTTTGTTGCCTGCACTACTGCCAACAAAATATTAAGGGTAGGATATTATTGTTCCACTATCTTCTCTTTCACACATCGATATGGCATATCTTATCATCCATGTCATTTATTTACTGTAAAGAAACGACTTCCTTCCCTTCCTCTTAAACTAGTCGTTTCATAGGCACGTTTCCAACAATGGGGATTAGATTTCATTGGTGAGTTCAAAAATAACTCTAGCAATGGTTATCGATGGGTTTTGACCACCACAGACTATTTCACCTGATGGGTGGAGTCCATTCCAACAAAGAAAGAAATGGAAGAATTAGTAATGAAATTCCTTGAGGAGAATATTATCACTAGATTTTGTGTTCCTTCCCAGATTACCACTGACAATGCCAAGGATTTCGACTCAATGGCTCTCAATGATTTTTGTTTCAAATATGGGATTGTTTTATCGCACTCTTTAAATTGTTACCCTAAAGGAAATGGATTATCAGAATCTAGCAACAAGAACATCAAGAATATTGTAAAGAAGATTGTTGGAGAAAACAAGAAAATTTGGGATGGAAAGATCAAGTATGCCCTTTGGGAAGACCGCACAACTACTAAGACTTCTACCATGAAAACCCCTTTTGAATTAGTTTACGGGTTAGAATCATAGCTTCTTATAAACCTCCAAATTACATATTTTCAATTATCCCAACACTTTGACATAGGTAAAGAGGCATTACAAGGGAGAAATGATCAACTCGTGGAGTTAGAGGAAACTCAAAGAATGGTTTTTTATCAAATGTCAAAGAACCAGGATAAATTCAAAGGAACCTTTGACCGCAAAGCAAGACCAAGAGAATTCAAGTAAGGATATTTGGTTCTTATGTGGGACAAAAGAAGTGAGAAACCAGGAATGTATCAAAAGTTTGAAAGCTTATGGTTGGGACCTTATAAGATAGAGGAAAAATCCAGATTAGATTCTTTCTATCTGACTACTGCGGAAGGGAGGAGGATCTCATTACTAGTAAATGCATCCCTCCTCAAACATTACTTTCTAGGTGGGACTTGACTTCTTTGGGGCCCAAGCCCCAAGTAAGTAGGTAGGTCATCTTGCTTTGTTGCATTTGCATCTTGATTTCTCGTGATAGTTTAGTTGTGTTTTATTTATGATTCCCATGTTTTCTCTACTTGCATTACTCATTTGCATATTTTTATTTCATCGTCATCATCATCATCATCATATATATATATATAAGAGTGCAAAATTTTATATTCTAGATTAGTTGTCGATTTTGAAATTTTGGATTTTTTGTTATATGAGCAAAGGGTGAGTGAGCCACCCTAGATTTTACAGTTTGTTGTTTCAGTGTGTGTAGGCACAAGTTGAACTAGAAGATGTTGAGGTTCTCATACACTCTACGATGAGTACATGTCCCCAAGTAGGAGCCAGAAGTTATCCTCCATTTCTAGGGATAACTAAGGAGATGATGTCTCGACGCCCTCATGTTGCAGACATGAAGTTTCGAGGGATGGATTGACTTGTGATGTCCACTTACACAGATGAAGATCTGTTTCACCACCATATTTCTCTGATTCATCGTGATGGAATTCACCACATCAACTTGTTTCCAGAAGACGGTGGGTCCTGCTCCATGAGGTACAAGTCAGGTATTGTGGTAAGTGTCACTTTAATACTTGAGGCATTTGGATATGTTGCATTAAATCTGCTCTTGATTATAGAACGTTTGCTTAGAAATTATTATATTTTCCTTGTTTCACCTTGGTGGTTGACATTGTGCAGGAGTAAGTGGTCACCCTTGGGGAAAGGTTTGTCATTGGGAGGTCTCCTTAATGAGTCATCATACCATTCTCGATCATACTTATCATTTTCCACACTTCATCATTTTTGTCTCATCTTTTGGTATTTTTGGGTGTACTAGCCCAAGAAGGGATTGTACCTCATTTCATGGGAAGAAGGGGTTGAAGGCCCAAAGGCTTGTATCTAGAAAAAGATAAAATCCAATCATAAACCTCACAAATGCTCGCCCAAGAATCTTGAGGACAATGAAATGTCTCTCACAAAAACTAATGGGACCCATAATTTAAATAACTAATTAATCATGTCAACCAAGGTAGAGCATGTGTGGGAAATTTTTTTCATTCTTAGGTAGAAGTCCCACCCATTGTCTTCAACTTGGGGAAGCACATTGTGACTAGGGTAGAGACAAGGTGGGAAATATTTTTCATGCTTAGGAAGAAGTCCCACTTTGGCTTAAACCTGGGATCACTTTAATTAGTTAATGGCAATAAATGGGCTTGGAAAAAGGTTGCGTTGAAAATGAAGGTGCAACACAACCTCTACAAAGGCACCCATAAATGAGACACTACAAACCTTGTATGTCACAAACCCCATGCCCAAAATTTTTACCCCCATCCACTTCACACTCTTTACATGTCTTAGAGAGGGTCCACCTAGGAAACACTCCTTAACTTGAGGAATGATTCACCCAATAGGTCACCATGACAACCCTCCCATACCTAAACATGGCAAGTTGCATAGGGTCTTTGAGCACTTGTTTAATTTGAAAAGGCAATTTTGATGCACATGTTTAGGTGACTCTTGTATTAAATGTGAATTTACTCGGCATGATACATTTGACTTGGGACCCTTAGAGGGAGTATTCATTTGTTTTTGCAAGACCTTGTTTGGTGGACATTTTTGGAGGAACAAGCCTAGCTTGGGCCTTCATTGGGGCTTGAATCCCACATAGTGGATTCCATGACCCACACCTTGGGAGCTAACAAATGATGGATGTTGTCTTTGAATGCAAGAGAAGACACCTTGAAGGACGATACCTAGCCCTCACCTTGCCCAATGTTTTGCCTTTGGAGGTCGTGCGCTACAATTTTGAGCTTAATGTCACCCTTAGGGCTAAGGTTTTGATGATGGTGGTGAAGTTTGATGATGACTTGGCATGGTTAATGAAGAGTAGGACACTTGGAATGGTGATACATGTCCTTTAAAGGCCCAACATCTCCTTCAACAACACAAGGACCTGCTTAAAAGGTCAAAATGTCACCCTTTAGGGGCATGATGTCGTCTTTTTAGGGTTTCTTTTGTGTAAAAATAAAATTATTATTGTAAAGGGGAAAAATTAAGGAGGTCGGCCTCCTTATTTTGTGTTTTACCCTAATTTTTTGTGGACAAACTTTATGTTGAGGTCTTGTATAAATAAAGGACCTAGATCATTTCATCTTGATAACATTCTCATTTGCGAATAAAGCATTCTTGGCTGAAATTTTTGCCCTCTTTGGGCATGTGGTCTATCTCCCTCTCTTGTGAAACATTGTGGATGCTTGGCTTGTCTATTATGGAACTAAGTGGTGCGCTAATCTCTTGGAGGCTTGTCTCTTGCTTATTGATGAAATTTACTTGGTAGATGAGGGTTTTGTATTTCTATCTTGTGAAATTGGTAAGGAATTTTCTGCATTTGTTGGTAATTTATTCTTGTTTCATGTTATTCTTGTTTAAAACCCTTGGAGGAGTATAAGGGAATACACCCTCCACCAAGTTCATCTTAATTGTTATTGGATAAGTCATGTTTTCAAGGTTGCTAGGAGTAAAAGGGATTTCACTCTGTTAGATTTACCTTGTTTAATTTACTTGCTCTAGGGAATAAAAGGGCTTACACCCTGAGATAAATAGTGGATCCAACTCTTACAGCCAAGACTCCATAACCCAATAGATTAAGCACTAATCTGAAATTGCATTGGAGAAACAAAATCTTTGTATTGGAAAATGTGTTTTGTTGAGATATTGCATTTGTCTAAATTGGAATCAATTCTACATGCCATTAGCTTGTTTGAGCCACTAGGGCATCTTGCTTAACCAATGATTTCTTACTGATGTTATAAACTTATGCTACAGCCACAAGGGCTGCTATAAAATCACTTATTAATCTCACTCTTCTACCATTGAAAATAGTTGGCAAGTTGTTATTGTTGATCTATTTGGTATTGGCCATCTTTTGGGCAAGTTGTTTACTGATTTGTTTGAGTATAAGTTGTTGCTATAGAAATATTTTGCTACAGCCATAGGGATGCATTTATACTTTGATGATAACTTCATTTAGCATCCCTATCTAACCATCAAAGTTTATGATTAAGTATTGACGTATTATCTACTTGTTTAGTGTTTCATTGCCCAATAAATATTTGATGCTTTTGATGGTTAATTCTGCAGTAAATAACTCCTTTCATTTTTATATATACATTTGTTTACTGTTGTAATTTAGGACAGCAAGATTCACTTACTTGTCCCTTTGATTATCTAGCTTGCATTTCGATAAGTTGTCTTATCTCGGGCAGGTACACTACACTTTGGCAACCTACCATCATCAACAAGACCCTTTTTGAAGCCTCTTTCCACTTCTAAACTTGACATGTAGGGGCCTCACTTTCCACTACTTCACTTTTCATCTCAATCCCCCTAGGGTGACCAGGATTCCCCCCTTGTGGTGATTTATCATTACAAAAGAGAGGGGAGTATATATCTAAGGTTACAATGGGTAGTCACTCCCATATTTGTCTAATGTTTGTGTATTAGGTTGGGCTTTTCCCAACCTACAATCTATGCAATAGCAATCCCAAAATTTCTTTCACTCTAGCAATCCTTCTCCTTAAGGCTTAGACGCTAAGGCCCTCGTGCTAGCACCTTAGGGTTTAAGCCCTAACTATTAAATATTTACTAGTTTCATCTCCAAACATGTTGTATTGTTGTTGCAATGACTCCATAGCCCTCAAAGACACTAATCTTTAAGCTCTCTTATGGTGAAAGTGATCAACAAACTCTATTTAAATTATCTCAAGCTTCCTACTAACTTTACTAACACTAACTTAAGCTAATTTGATAGTAAACTTGTTGTTATTGCAAAAAACTTCTATATCCATATGAATACACTTTAATTTGTTGCATACATCGATCTAAAGGTGGCCTAACATACCCATAAATTGCATATAACAATTGGATAATGTTATATTGAGTAAATGCTAAATTTCCATGGTTATTTTTTGTTGTTTTTAGAAATGATTCATTGTTCTTGTACTATTGTTAATTGTTTCAAATCTTTATGAACCTTTAGCAATCATTGTTGTCTGGTGTCTTAAGAGGCATTTATTGCATGCTTTTACTTAGAAATAATCATATATATAAAGTGTTCTTGTTCTAGGCAGGTACTTAAACAACTTCATACCTCTTACTTCCTTTGACCTAGACCTTGACTTTAGGTGATCAAGAGAGGGGGCAGTATGCTTGGCTAACAAACTTGCTACTTTGATCCCTTGAGGTCGCTAAGGAATCCTCCCCTGTGGTGGACCTCCTCCATCACTAAAATGAGGGGATTTCTTAATAAGGTGACAGTGGTGGGATTTCCTATAGTTACGCAAGATTTAGGCTACTTGTGTTGGGCTTCGCACAAGTAAAAATCCTACGATAACAGGGCCAAAAAATTGAAAATGTTCTATAGTAATCCTAGACATATAGCAAGCTATAGGAAACAAAACTAAAATAAAACATGAACCCGACACTATAGGGATATGGTGGAAGACCATCTTACTTATGATGAAAAATTGTTGTGATGAGTAAGAGTCCTTTCCTCCATGTGGGTTGTCCATGTAGCACGGTTGTAGGGGGATGGGAAAATCTGGGATGATTGCAACTTGGGTAGTCAACTCCTAAGCATGTCGTTGTTGCGCTAGGAAGGAACATAAACCCAGCAGTTGATTGACCTTGTGATTTAGTTGTTCAACCTTGAAATTTAAGTCTGCGACCTCACCTATGACCTCGAAGATGAGCTTCACATGATCCTCTACCAAGAGAAATTCCTCTATCACTTCATAATGATGGTTGTCCACGGGCTAAGTCTTTAGGGGATGTGAGGGAGGGTACCTTTCCTCCTTGTTCATGGCCTCACCCATGACTTCACACTGAGACTCGTTCTTCAATTAAGGGACCTCAACCAAGTGATTATTGTTATCACCCATGAGGTCGACTTCTCCCTTGGGTGCAGCTCCATCATTATACCATTCCACATGACATACCAAATGAGTGCATCATCAGGAACAAACTGCATTGCAAGCCCCTCCAAATGATATTCCAGTTCACCTCTCAAAACAACACCTGGAGGTGGTGGGACATCGACCTCCCTCTTAGTCTCATCAGCTGATAGAACTAGACCACCTTGATGTGTGTCACTCCTCCCTTGAGCCCCCCTACCTCTACGTACTCTCCTCCATTCCCTTATGTGCAGCATCTTGAGTGGATAAATTTTTGCGACACAAGTCAGTGGGTCGACAATCTTACCACAAGTTGTCAACGAATTATGAGACTATTATGTGCCAAGGCTAAGCCTGCACTATATGACCATCCACCAAAATTCACCATCATCATCTCAGTACAGCCTACCCTCTGTTGCACATCTAGCATATTAACTATTTGAATGACCATGTTATAACTCCCCTACTCATCGTTGTACAATGAACCAAAGCCATTGCTCTCTTCACATGCTCAAAACACCAGATCATCTTAATGAACAGGGCTTGGTTGAAGTGAGTTACGTCGTCCATGCACCCACTTGGGATCTTGAGTTGTCAAGTGGTGGGACACACTCTACCCAAGTGTTTCGTTGTCAAGTCTTCCATAACACCCCATCCAAAGAGTGGAAGAATTCCTTTTCAAAAAAGCATATAATATCAATTAATTTGAAAAAATATCATGCATAAAGCGCTCTCTCTCTCTCTCTCTCTCTCTCTCTCTCTCTCTCTCTCTCTCCTAT
>ML808009.1:227082-240005 GCA_009831015.1 Picea engelmannii
AATATTGGTGAAATGTCATTTCTAAGGTTAACATCCTAAATCCCTAAAGTTCTAGCACTTTAGTATTTTGGCCTTAGACATTCGATTGTGACCTAGTTGAAGAAATTAAGAAGGGAGAAAAGGGTTGCTAGATCCCAAAAGTGATTGCACTCTAGAAATCCTTCTCCTTGAGGCTTAGAACCTAAGTCCCTAATGTTATATCACCTTAGAGTTTAATCCCTACCTCTTAAATATTTACTAGTTTAATATCCAAACATAATGTATTGTTGTCGCAAAGACTCCATAGCCCTCAAAGGAACTAATATTTAAGCTCTTTTATGGTGAAAGTGATGAACAAACTCTCTATTTCAATTCTCTAAAGATTCCTACTAACTTTATTAACACTAACTTAAGTTAATTTGGTAGTAAACTTGTTGATGTTGAAAAATTTTACTACAACCATCTAAATACACTTCAATTTGTTGCATACATTGATCTAAAGGTGGCCTAACATATCCAAAAATTGCATCTAACAATTGGATAATGTTATATTGAGTACATGCTAAGTATCCATGGTCAATTGTTGCAAATTCTAAAGTGTAATTTTTGTTGTTGTTATAAATTATCCATTGTTGTTGTAATATCGTTCATTGTTGCAAATCCATAACATTCTTTAGAAATCATTGTTGTCTAGCGTCTTAAGAGGCATTTATTGCATGTTTTTACTTGGAAATAATATATATATATATATATATATATATATATATATATATATATATATATATATATATATAAAGTTTTATTGTTCTGGGTAGGTACTCAAACAGCTTCATACCTGTTACTTCCTTTGACCTAGACCTTGACTTTAGGTGATCAAGAGAGGGGGCAGTAGGATTGGATAACAAACTTGCTACTTGGATCCCTTGAGGTCATCAAGCAATCCTTCCCTGTGGTGTACCTCCTTCATCACTAAAAAGAGGGGACTTCCTACTAAGGTGATAGTGGTAGGATTCCCTATAGTTACGCGAGATTTGGGATTTGTGTAAGTACAAGTCCTGCGATAAAATTTTGGCGCCATTGTCGGGGAGGATTGATTCATTCTCCTCAACAACATATTATTTAGTAAACTTTTTCTTGAAGCCCTTATCTCTTAATTTTACATTGCGACTCCACTAAGGGTGATTCCCTCACCTTCTGTTGATGATCCAAGGAGGATCATCTCGCAACTCCACTAAGGGTGATTCCCTCACCTTCTTTTGATGATCCAAGGAGGATCATCTCATGACTCCATTGATGACAACCCATATGGGATGAAATTACAAACCAAAGACCATGGCACCCCCACAGTAGGAATATAACAACATTTTTGAGCCTTTAGACATTATTAAAATCCATGGTTTCCCCCATGATATTCCTAAATATGCTAGCTCATGGTTGTCCAAATTTTCTGGTAGTGATGATACCACATATAAATTCCATTTAACAAGATTCTATGAAGAATTTTATGTCCATGATGTTGGAAACTAACACTCAGATGTGATCATGAGGATTTTCTCTACCTATTTAGTAGTAGAAGTTAGGGTGTGGTATGACAACCTCCCAAGAAAAAGTATCAAGATTTGGGGAAGTCTTGAAACTGCTTTCATGGAAAGATGGGGTGATGAAGAGAATATAGGATCTCTCTTTTTCCATTTCTCTAAAGTACAGAGGTATGAGGAAGAGCCTGTAAGAGAATTCAATGATAGATTTAATACCTTAATGAATAAATTTACTTCTAAGAATGCACTTAGAGAGGCAACTACCTTGAACCAATATCTGAGCTCATTTGAAGGACAATTTCGATTTTCACTAAAGGATAAGTCCATTGAAACTCTCCAAAAATCACAATATTTTTTCTTCTAAATAGAGAACAATATAAAGTCCTACGATTTGATGACCATCATGTAGTGAGCCCCCTTCAAAATGAGGTTGAAAACCTATTATTGTCCCATAACGCTCTCATGGATAAGCTTGACGCCTTAGAAGAAGGGTGCGCCCCTTGTCAACTAAACATAAGTGATATTGCATGGGTAGATATGCCTCATGAAGAACCAATAAAAAAGAAGTGCCACAACCAAAACCTAAACATCAGGGAAGCCAAAATCCATTTTCAAGTATTCTCAAGTAAAGACCTGGAGGATGTATACTTTTCCCATGAGGAGGATATTATCACTCCCACCCCCTGTATCCCCAAGGAGGGTGGTGATAATATGGGAACTCCCCAATATGATAATCTCTCATCGTCATTTGAACCTAGGGAGAAAGGAAAGGTTGAAAACTCTGTACCTTCAAAAAACCTTGACCTTGAAGAGTCTCAAGATGAGGAGGACCTCCCTATAATCCTTCATGCTGAGAACATTGATAGAAAGAGTGGAAAAAATATGTCCTTCTTTATATCTCTCTTAATAAATGACTACACTCTCCATAATTGTATGTTGGATTCAGGTGCCTCCACAAATGTTATGCCTTTGAGGGTTATGCAACAACTTGGCCTCAAAATTTCCCAGGATTACTGAAACATGTGTGAAGTAGACTCTAAACTTATCATGGTATGTCACCTTATTAGTGATGTTGGGGTTGTCCTAGTTGCTTTCCCTTACATTTCCCTTTTGATGAATGTCGTAGTAATTGATATACATGATGCTTGGGCAATGTTGCTATCTAGGGAATGGGAAACAACCTTGGGAGGAAGCCTCCAACTGAACCTATCATATGCTACCATTTCCCACCCCAAAGGAGGTTTTGATACTCTCTATAAATATCCCATTACTAGATGCCAAGTTGAGCCCCCAGAGGGTCCCATGGACCAGATATTTTTCCTAGATGAAAAAATGGGAAACTTTTATGCAATCAACCCGACATGGAAAGTGGAGTTCCATAAATATACTAGTGGAGTGTGTACCTTAGAGTTCTATGGTGATCATTCTAGTTTTGGTTCAGGGGTTGGCATTGTCCTCATGTCCCCTTCCAAGGAGACCTTTTATTTCTCATATAGACTTGAGTATGATTGTACAAATAACGTGGCCAAATATGAAGCCTTGCTCATAGGACTAAATCTAGACTTGGATAGAAACGTAAGGAACTTGAAGGTTATAGGATACTTTGATTTAGTTGTCTCCCAAATGAATCTAAATTTTTCACAAATAGTGGAAGATTGAAAATATATAACGATACGGTGTGAGACACCATCTCCACATCCATGCTACAACCTTATGAAGGACATATCCTTCAAGACTTGTGTAAAATGGAAGTGGTTTTTAGACCATAGGTCCCTGATAACCTGGAGCATTGGAAATTATTTGATGATGACGCCCAGATACTCAAATTTATGTAAGGCACTAAGGATTTCTTTGATTCCCAAGTGAACTTCCTAGTGGACTCCATGAACTTAGAAGTTGCAAAAAAATTTAACAACACCTTTCCAAAATGATGTGTTCCCTTTGAAAAAATGTTTGATAGACATGATATGTATAAGGGAAAACATGTTTGGGACCAATATAATAAGGTTTGGGAGTTCAATGTAGGGTAAAAGGTTGAATAAAGAATGGTGAAAGTATTGAAGGGCCAAGGCCGAAAGAGATGGTATCTTAGACCTAATTTTCCAATTTAAGGATGTTTTTTCGTAGACCTATGATGACCTGAAGGCATATAGAAGCGATGTTATTCAACATGCCATACCTCTTGTTGAGGGAGCCAAACCATTCAGACAAAATATTAAACATATCAATCCAAAGTTGGCACCTAAAATTCAAAAAGAGCTCCAAAATATGGTTGATGTTGGGATTATAGTCCCTATTAAATATTCTTCATGGATGTCCAACCTAGTGGTGGTTTGAAACAAGAGAGAGGACATTAGGCTATGTGTTGACTTTAGGAACCTTAATCGGCTCTCATTAGAGGATAACTACCATGTCCAAAACATGGAACATTTGATACAAAGAGTCACTGCTGATGGGATTATGTCAATGTTAGATGATTTTTCACGATACAACCAAGTCTTAGTCAAAAGGGAGGATCAAATTAAGACCACATTCACCACCCCATGAGGAACCTTCATGTAGTTAGGAATTCCTTTTGGCCGCATGAATGTTGGATCTAATTTCCAAAGAGAAATGGATTTTTCCTTCAAGGATCTGATAAAGAATATTATAGAAATATACCAAGATGACTTGACAATTGAATCCAAGGAAGGGAATGTGCATATCTTCCACCTAAGGACGATATTTGAGTGTTGTAGGAGGTATGGAATTTCTCTCAACCCCAAGAAGCCCATATTTTCTATCAACAAAGAGAAGTTGTTGGGACATATAGCCTTTGAAAAAGTAATTTCTATTCATCCCAAAAGAGTTGAGTCCATCAAGAATATGTGACCTCCCACCAACAAGAAATCTTTGCAATCATTCTTTGGCAAGATCAACTCTATAAGACTATTCATCCCAAATTTCATCGATAATGTTAATCCCATGAATGCTTTACTTAAGAAATATTTTACCTTCATATGGGATAACAATAGCCTAAGATCATTCAAAGACATTAAGGATACAATCACTAAGGCACTTGTTCTAATTAGACCTAACTACAATATTGACTTCATAATTTTCTCATATGTTTCTCAAGACACTATAGATGGGGTTTTGTTCCAAAAGAATAAGGACAACTATGAACAACTCATCACCTTCATGATAAAAACCCTCAAGCATGCAGATTTGAATTATTCAATCACCATGAAATAGTCATATTCCCTTGTCAAGTCCCTTAAGCACTTTAGAAGTTATGTCTGATACAACAAAATCAAAGCTTATGTGCCCTACCTTGGTGTTAAAGATGTTCTTTCTCAGTAAGACTTCCTAGGAACTAGTGGAAAGTGTGTGTCCAAAATGCAAGACTATGATTTAGATATCAAACCCAGTAATATTATTGAGGGGAAAAATCTAGCCCAAATGTTGACTATAGAAATGAAGAATCCATACAATTGGGGGGAAACAAACAAGTAAACGTGATAGTGATTGAATTGGAACATGACGAATGGTATGCGGACATTATATACTACTTGAAGAACCTTTCATGCCCCGACCACTTAGTATACCACAAGAAGAGAACCTTAAAACTAAAGGCCATGAAGAATTGTCTGACCCAAGATGGTCTACATTGGAAGAACCCTGATGGAATCATCCTTAGATGCATAAACAAAGAAGAAGTTTCCTGATTGATTAAGGAAATCCATTCACTATATTACAGGGGTCACTCCATTTCCCATACCACTTCCCATAAGATCTTAAGGGTACGATATTATTGGCCTACATTTTTCACTAACACCCATCATTATGTCGGGTCTTTCCAACCTTACCATTTCTTCAAAGGAAAACAATGACTACATGCATTACCTTTGAAACCAGTTATTGCTGAAGCTCCTTTTCAGCAATGGGGTTTAGAATTCATTGGCAAATTCAAGGATAACTCCATCAATGGATATCATTGGGTTTTGACTACTATGGAATATTTCACTATGTAGGTACAATCCATCCCAACAAAAAAGGAAACTGAGGAAGTTGTCATGAGTTTTCTTGAGGATAGGATCATAAAAAGGTTTATAACCCCTGCCAAAATGACTACTAACAATGCTTTGTCCTTCAAATCCCTTTATTTGGCAGAGTTTTGCTTCAAGTATGGAATCATCTTGTATCACTCTTCCAACTATTGTCCCCTTGGAAATGAATTAGTAGAATCAAGTAATAAGAATCTAATGAATAGTATCAAGAAGATTGTAGGAGAAAACAAGAAGGACTAGGATAGTAAGATCAAGTATGATTTATGGGAATACCACATAACAAAAAATACTTCCATGGGAAATACCCTATTTGAGTTAGTATATGGATTGGAAGCTAAAATACCCATTAACCTCCAGGTTCCTACCCTCTATTTTGCACAACATTTCATGATTGATAAGGAGTCTTTACAAATAATAATCGACCAATTGGTAGAACTGGATGAATCTAGGAGGATGACTTTGAATCAAAAGACACGCAACTAAGAGAGGGTTATGGGAAAATTTGATCACAAGGAAAATGATAGGTTTTTAAGGAAGGAGAGAATGTGTTATTTTGGGACAAAAGAAGGGACAGACCAGGGATGCATAAAAATTTTGATAGCTTGTGGACTAGACCCTACAAGATCGTGAGAAAAGCAGGTCTAAAATCATTCAACTTAGCCAAACTTGAAGGGGGGAAGTTGAAGTTATCGGTTAACATAATCCTTCTCAATCCCTACTTCCTCGATGGGACATGATCCTATAACGTAGGTGGGTAGGTGTGTAAGCATTCACATCTTGCATTTACATTGCATATATATGCATCATGCATGTCATGGTAGTATAGTTGGACTTTGCTTAAATTTTCATACACATTTCTTATTTACATATTATTTTTCTTGCATCCTTGCATGTTGCTATATAACATTCATATGATTTGCATGCTCATATTGATATGTTTGAATAAAAATATCAGAAAGTTTTCTTTTTATGTTTTTTCTCTATATTTTGGTATATATCATTTTTTCTCAAATAAAAAAAGGGTGAGTCTGCCACCCTCAGGTACTCTGATTTTTTCTTGAGTATGTGTAGGCTTAGCTCATACCATGAGATGTTGATGTTCTCATGTGCTCTAAAATGAGCACATGTCCCCATATAGGAGTCAGATGTTACCCCCCCCCATCCTAGGGGTAACTAAAAAGATTGTGTATCGAGGCCTGCGGCTAGCATACATGGAGTGTTGAGAGTCATATTGACCAGTGGATCTCGCAGGGCCCCTCCTACTCATGATTGTATCACCACTCATCATGAGCAGCAAAGAGACATCCAGTACATCATTTTGGCTCCCAAAAAGAAACAAGTCTTGCTTCATGAGGTAACAATTCTAGTCTCATGGTAATTGTCACTTTGATATTTGAATCATTTAAGAATGTTGCAAAGAGTCCTTTCTTGATTATGGAACATTTTCTTGGAAATTATATCTTTTTCCTAATTTCACCTTAGTGGTTGTCATTATATCCTAGTAAGTTGGTTACCCTTGGGAAAAGGGTTACTATTGGGGGGTTCCTTGAAGGGTAATCATACCATTCTAATTCATACTTACCTCTTTCCACACTTTGTCCCCTCTATGTCCTCATCTTTTGGGTTTTCAAATCCATTGACCCCAAGAAGAGTTTGTACCTCACTTCATGGGAAGAAGGGGCTAAAGGCCCAAAGGTGTTGTAGCTAGCACTATAAAAACAAATTTCATAACATATCCTTATAGATGTTCACCCTATGGTCCTGAGAGCAATTAAATGCTTCTCCATGTGAAATGAAGGACCTTTAAAAGAAAATAAATAAAAGGTGTCATGCTTGATGGGGGAATGCATTGTGGTTTTCTTTAATATCCTGTGCATATGCACTCAATGTGTTCTAACTTCAAGTGGCATTGCAGTACTCTTTTTCTTTCCATTGCACAAAGTACTCAATGTTCGGACCATAAAAGAAAAGACAAATAAAGGGCTTGGGAAAATGTTGCATTGCAAATGAAGGGATGTAGCACACCCTCCACAAAGGCACGCATAAATGAGACAATAATGACCCTTGTATGTCAAGAACCCCATTCTCAGAAGTCTTACCCCAATCCACCTCATACTCACCACATGATCTAGATAGGGCCTTCCAGGGAAAAATTCATTGATTTGGGGATTGGCCTACCCTATAGGTCACCTTGACACCCCTCCCATACCTAAATTTTGCAAAGTTTATAATGTCTTTAAGCATTTGTTTAGTTTGAAAAGGGGGGATTTAATGCACATGTTTGGGTGGTTATTTTATTAAATTTGGCTTACTTGGAATGATGCATATGACTTGTGGAACCTTGGAGGGCATACGTTTTTGTCTTTATAGGACCTCCCCTAATGAAATTTATTCATGAACAGAGTGTGCCACTTGGACCTTCATAGGGGCTTGGAATCCCATGAGATGGATGCTAGACCCCGCATGTGGGAGACCATTGATGATGAGCATTGCACCTTGAGGATGGAGGACATTGCCTTTGGCGGCTCCCTAGCATCACCAAAGGATGAGATTGCACGCTCGCCCACTTGGATGTTTTCCTTTGGAGGACTATGCCATCACACTCTAGCCCTTGACATCACCTTGGAGTCTAGGGTTTGATTATTTGATGGATTGCATGGTGGTTTGACAGGAGGAGGCACATGGCATGAGATATTTACACATGAGGCCATGAAATATGGCCTTTGGAGTCCCAACGATCTCATATTGGAGGTTTTACATCTCAATTATATCCCTACGTCACCCCTCTAAGGCATAGCATCACCCTTTTTAGGGTTTTATTTTCTGTAATTTTCATTTTTGCAAAATTGCAAACGAAAACAAAGGGGGTTGGCCCCCTTCTAATTGGTTGTTTAGAATTTAAAGAGAACAAATTGGTTTGGATGGCCTCATATAAATAGAGTACCATCTCATTTTCATTTATTATCACATATTCTCACCTTTCTGAGAGAAGAAGTCTTAAATTTTCTCCTTATCTTGGGTTATCTCTCCCTTCTACTAATGTGTTATGCTTGGAGAATCATTTTGTGGATGTTTTTCCTTATTTTGAAGAACAATTTATGAAATTAGGTTTTTCTCTCTTGGTTTCTTGGCTAAAGTAAGTGAATTCCCTACCATTTATCTTTATGTTGTTATGCTACATCGTAAATATTGCTTCTTTATGCTAGACGTCTTGTTTGGTGAAACCCTAAGAGAGGAGCATAAGTTATTCCTCTTCTCACAAGGTTTTTCTTGTTCAATATTGGTGAAATATCTTTTCTAGGGTTAACATCCTAAATCCCTAAAGAGCTAGCACTTTAGGATTGTGTCCCTAGACATTTGATTGTGGCCTAGTCGAAGAACTTAATAAGGAAGAAAAGGATTGCTAGAGCCCTATTATCCCCCATTTCTAGGGATAACTAAGGAGATGATGTCTCAAGGCCCTCGGGTTGCAGACATGGAGTGTCAAGGGATGGATTGACTTGTGATGTCCAGGTACACAAATGAATACCTACTTCACCACCATACTTCTCTGATTCATCGTGATGACATTCACCACATCAACATGTTTCTGGAAGACATTGGGTCTTTATCCATGAGGTACAAGTTAGGTATTGTGGTAAGTGTCACTTTAATATGTGAGGCATTTGGATATGTTGCATTGAAGCTACTCTTGATTATAGAACGTTTCCTTGGAAATTATGCTATTTTCATTGTTTCACCTAGGTGGTTGACATTATGCCCTAGTAAGTGGTCACCATTGGGGAAAGTTTTTCCACTTGGAGGTCTCCTTAATTAGTCATTGTACCATTCTCGATCATACTTAACATTTTCCACACTTCATCCCTTTCATGTCCTCATCTTTTGTGATTTTCGGGTGTACTGAACTGAGAAGGGTATTCTACCTCATTTCATGGGAAGAAGGGGTTGAAGGCCCAAAGGTTTGTAGCTAGAAAAAGATAAAATCCAATCATAAACCTTCTAAATGCTCGCCTAGGGACCCCGAGGAAAATTAAATGTCTCTCACAAAAAACTAATGGGACATGTAAGAAATAACTAATTAAGCATGCCAACCAAATTAGAGCATGTGTGGACAATGTTTTCCATGCATAGGTAGAAGTCCCACACATTGTCTTCAACTTGGAGAAGCACAGTGTGACCAGGGTAGAGTCAAGGTGGGAAATGTTTTTCATGCTTAGGTATAAGTCCCACTTTGGATTCAACCTAGGAACACTTTAATTAATTAATGGAAATAAATGGGCTTGGAAAAAGGTTGCATTGAAAACGAATTAGGTGCAACACACCCCCTACAAAGGCACCCATAAATTAGACACTAGGAACCCTTGTATGTCATGAACCCCATGCCCAGAAGTTTCCCCCCATCCACTTCACACTCTTTATATGGATCAGAGAGGTTCCACCTAGGAAACACTCATTAACTTGAGGAATGATTCACCCAATAGGTCACCATGACAACCCTCCCATACCTAAACTTGGCAAGTTGCATAGGGTCTTTGAGCACTTGTTTAATTTGAAAATGTATTTTTGATGCACATGTTTAGGTGACTCTTGTATTAAATGTGATTTTACTTGGCATGATACATTTGACTTGAGACCCTTGGAGAGCGCATTCATTTGTCATTATAGGACCTTGTTTGGTGGACGTTTTTGGAGGAACAATCCTAGTTTGGGCCTTCATTGGGGCTTGAAGCCCACAGAGTGGATATCATGACCCACACATTGGGAGTTCATAGATGATGGGAATTTCCTTTATAGTCAAGAGAAGACACCTTGAAATACGATACATATCCCTCACCTTGCCCAACTTTTTTCCTTTGGAGGCCATGCGCTACACTTTTGGGCTTGACGTCACCCTTGGGGCTAAGGTTTTGATCATGGTGGTGAGGTTTGATAATGACTTGGCATGGTTGATGAAGAGGAGGACACTAGGCATGGTGACATATGGCCTTTAAAGGCCCAATGTCTCCTTCAATAACCCAATGACTTGCTTAAAAGGTCAAAATGTCACCCTTTAGGGGCATGACGTCATCTTTTTAGGGTTTCTTTTGTGTAAAAATCAAATTATTAATGTAAAGGGGGGAAATTAAAGAGTTTGGCCTCCTTATTTTGTCTTTTACCCAAAATTTATGTGGAAAAATTTTATTTTGAGGTCTTGTATAAATAAAGGACCTAGATCATTTCATTTTGATAACATTCTCACTTGAGAATAAGACATTCTTGGCTGAAATTTTTGCCCTCTCTGGGCATTTAGTCTATCTCCCTCTCTTCTGCAACATTTTGGATGTTTGCCTTGTATATTTTGTAGTTGAGTCGTGCGCTACTCTCTTGGAGGCTTGTCTCCTACATATTGATGAAATTTACTTAGTAGATGAGGGTTTTGTCTTTTTATCTTGTGGAATTGGTAAGGAATTTTCTGCATTTGTTGGTAATTTCTTCATGTTTCATGTTATTATTGTTTAAAACCCTTGGAGTAGTATAAGGGCGTACACCCTCTTAATTGTTATTGGATAAGTCATTTTTTCAAGGTTGATAGGAGGAGTAAAAGGGCTTACACCCTCCTAGATTTACATTCTCTAGGGAGTAAAAGGGCTTACACCCCTAAAGAAATAGTGGATCCAAATCTTACAACCAAGACTCCATAACCCAATAGATTAATCACTAATCTGAAATTTCATTGGAGAAACAAAATCATTGCATTAGAAAACGTGAGTTGTTGAGATATTGCATTTGTTTAAATTAGAATCAATTCTACATGCCATTAGCTTGCTTGAACCACTAGGACATCTTGCTTAACCAAGGATTTTTTACTGTTTTTATAAACTTATGCTATATCCACTATGGTTGCTACAAAATTACTTATTAATCTCTTATATCTCACTCTTCTACCATTGAAAATAGTTTCCAAGTTGTTATTGTTGATCTACTTGGTATTGGCTATCTTTTGGGAAAGTTGTTTACTGATTTCTTTGAGTAGAAGTTGTTGTTGTAGAAATATTTTCATACATCCATAGGGATTAATTTATGATTTTTTGATAACTTCACTTAGCATCCCTATCTAACCATCAAAGTTTATGCTTAAGTATTGACGTATTATCTACTTTTTTAGTGCTTTATTTCCCAATAAATATTTGATGTTTTTGATGGTTATTCTGGAATAAATAACTCCTTTCATTGATTATATACACATTTTTTTACTGATGTAATTTAGGACAAAAATATTCACTTTCTTTTCCCTTTGATTATTTGTCTTGTATTTCGATAAATCGTCTTGTCTCGGGCAGGTACAACACTCTCTTGCATGTACACTACACTTTTGCAACCTACCCTCATCAAAAAGACCCTTTCTCAAGCCTCTTTCCACTTCTAAACTCTACCTATAGGGGTTTCACTTTCCACTACTTCACTTTCTGCCTCAATCCCCCTAGGGTCACTGAGATTCCCCCTTGTGGTGATTTATCATCACTAAAGTGAGGGGAGTATCTATCTAATGTGACAGTAGGTAGTTACTCCCATAGTTGTCTCACCTTTGTGGATTGATTCAGGTTTTCCCCAACCTACAATCTATGAGATAAAATTTTGGCATCGTTGTCGAGGAAGATTTGGAATCCTCTTGTGTGCCCTAACGACACTTTGGAAAGCCTTGATCCCAAAGCATTTATCTGTATATTTCCTAGAGACTCCACTTGAGGGAAGTTCCCTTTCCCTTTTCCTCCTTTGATGAGATAAATCTCATTTGGTGACTCCCATGTCCTAGAACCCGCCATGACAAATACCAGACAGGTGGACTATCCTAGGCCCCCACCTCCGCCTAAACGACCTAAAAATGTTTCCAAGCCCCATTATAATTTTCCCTCTCCTAGTTCCCCAGGTCCTTCAACTTTGTACGTACCTCATTTACCAAGCACTCTCCAAAAATAGTGGGTTGAGGATGCATACAATCCTTTAAATATAACAAAGATCCCATGATCACCTCATAAGATCCCAAAGGGTTTCAAGGAATGGACTCCCACCTTTTCAAAAGAAGACTTGACTATGATCGAGAATCATTTGCATGCCTTTATTATTTATTTTGAACCTTATGACCAACATGAAAGCGTACTTATGAGACTTTTCTCTTATTCTCTCATTAGGAAGGCCAAAGAGTGGTATGCAATATTTCACTGGGGTAATTACCAACTGTATATCTTTCAAAATATTTTCATTAAGAGATTCACAAAAAGAAAAGATTGCATATCCCTTTATGATCAACTCTATCAATGCAAGAGGACACCAAGGGAAATCATACATTATTTTGATCGATTGAACACTCTTGTGAAAA